>LBNU01014073.1:126204-155801 GCA_014162995.1 Artemisia annua | reverse complement strand
CTCTTTTGTCAAGGCTTTCTGAAGGCGTCACCTTGTGACTTCTGATGCCGTCAGGTTGTAAATCTTCATCTTTTGAGACTTTGTCATTTTCTTCACTTTTATGCTCCAAAAACGTCCGAATATGCATGTTTTCCAGAATTCCTCTCAAAAGTACCTAAAATGACAAAAGGAACGATTTAGGTCAATATTTGATCACATTTATACGAATTAAGGCTTAAATGACCCCTTAAAAGCGTAACACTTTTCGTCTCATCAACAGGGGTGATCAAACCACCAATGATAACAACAGCCACAACAACATCGATACTACCATTATACACTCTTTCCATCTTTACAGCTACCATTTACAACAGGGTGTGGCACAAGAGTCATCACATCAGCCTTTGCTAACAATGTAGACATCGTAACACCCTTAGAATTAACCTAAACATCCAATACATCATTTCCCAACTATCAGAACCCATAACATCTACGCACATTATCAAATGAACATAAAACCAAAATAAAAAGTCTAATAAAAACGATATACAAATAGAAACCAAAAGATATAAGAACGACTGCAATCAAACCGAGAAAAAAAAATACAAATAAAAAAAACGATATAACCATAATATTGCAAAATTAAAAATGGGGATCCATACTATACCAGATAATTAACCGCACAGTCAAATCCAATCATCTATGCAAAACACCTAATTTCATAATCACACAATAAAATCATCAGTAATTCATAACTAAAACTGAAATATCAAAATCCCTAAAATCAAACTGAAATCATTACCTTTAATTATAATTTGAATGTTTAATCAGAATTCGTCATCACGAAACCATGGACGAAGACCATACATGATCGATGCACACCTTATTTGGATTAATTTGTTGAAATTGAATGGGGAATTGATGCGTTGGTTTTAAGAATTGAAATCGGTTGGTTGGGAAGGAAATTGTTTTAAGATGGTAGTGATTGATTTGGAGTTATTGATTGAGAATAAATGGCTGATTTTTAGGTGAGACGTTTCATAGAAATTTTGAATTGAGTATAATTTGGGAGTATTGAATGCGGAATGTTTATGTGTTTGTGTTTTGGAATGGCTGCAGAAATTAAAGCATGACATGTTAGGATTGTATACATTTAAAACAAATACCCACTTGCTCCATTGGGTAACACTATGTTGTATGGTAAGAGAGACCAGGGTTCGATTCCCACATGTGTCCACTTTTTGGTATAATTTCGTGTGTACATGAGTTGCCAGTGTGTCAAGTGTTGCCTAGTCACATGATGACTAAGATTATCCAGTCAGCACTTCATGCCAAGTGGCATTTGAGGGTCATGGTACAGCTTTCAAAGCATCAAGTGCAACTCATATCTTGCCTCATATATATGTAAAGATTATAGAAGAAATATATCATAAGGTTACATGATGGGTTGAAACATATATACAAAATGTTGTGTATTAGTACGAAATTATAAATCTATACAATAGTACAAGTCAAATGAGGTGAAGAATTTTAAAAATTTCGGTGATAAATTGATTGAAAAATAAAATTATATGACCTAAAAACTTTGACAATAATTAAACTATAAAATGCGTTTGAAATAACTAATTATGAAAGTATAGACAAAAGCATTTTATGATTTATCATATGAAATTTAGTTGGTTTAATTATAAAAAATAAAAAATATATTTGAATATGACTTTGCGGTTCGGTGCGGTTATTGCGGTGCGGTTTTTTTTTGCCGTACCCCACACACTCTCACAATATAAATAAAAGACAATTATTTTTTGAAAATGGGCCCACATTTTTGCACCACTCATTTTGGTAAGCCACTCACCATACGAACACAATTTGAACATGAGTTTACATATCTGTTTTGGACCTCAAGCGTGAGTTGGCAACTCAACATACCAAACTCAATACTACTCCGCATGTCCTAAAAAATGACTTAAAAGATAACATGGTTGAAAATTAGTACATTAAGGAGGCGTTTGGTAGAGCTCTCTGGGAATCAAGGTATGGCTTTGAAAGTGATATATTACGTTTGTTTTGTGTATATTGGTTTGAGAAAACCCACCAAGCAAGGTTTCCTGATATCTTATTAATTTGGGTGGTATGATAATACCCATTCCCTTATTTGTCTTGAAATTGGTGAAAATTTTAGTGCCAATCTTCCCGCCTCTTTCTCACTGCTACTACTTCTTTATAAATAATCACATCAATCTCTTCATATTATATTTGGCTTTCTTCCATTTTCACACACAAGGTTAGTTTCATCCTTTTCTCTCTTTATACAATTTGATTTCCTCATCTTTATTGTTTTTGTTTATGTAACTTGCGACTCTTATTGGGATTTCTTATCTTTTGTTCTATCATGGTAATGCTCAAGGATGGAAATCGAGTCTTGTGTGTCAAAAACGAATAGCGCCCACCAAGTGTTCAACTAATTGTTGCTAAGAAACTAAGGTAACTACTACATTTTATATACATTCAACTATATATACTTCGTACTTGTAGCATTTCTAGTATCATGTGTATGCATATGTGTCAAAATTTTCCCATGTCACTTAAGTTTCCTCCTGGTCTAGTGAACAAAAAATGTTGAAGTAAACACATTCTTGTAACAAGTATGATAGCTCACTATTCTAATGCGTTTCAATGGAATTTAAAGTGATAAGATAATAATTAGATATTGTGTTTCATGAGGACTAGCTAAATTTAAGGTAGAATTGTTGAATAAATACTCTTAATCTCTTATTCAAGTTCATACTTGTTTACACCTAAATTCGATACTCATAAACTCTTTACCATTCTAGGCTCATGAGTTCCACAGCTCCTGAGACACAATCCCCACCAACATCTCAGTTCACTCCAAGAGTTGCACCGTGAGTTTCTTGTATTATTTATCCATGGGTTATTTAAGAATGTTTGTTTTTAATTTTTCGAACAAGGTAGATAATTATATTTCTTTTGATCATATTGTATACCAGGGTGGGAAAGCCACGAGGTCGTGGAAAAAAATGCTATTGGTATGACAACGAGACAAAAATATTGATTGATGTTCTTCAGGAGATAGCTTGTGATCCAGCATGGAAGACCGATGGTTGTTTTAGAAGCAATTACTTGACTGAGGTGTATAAATGGATTCTTAGCAAAATGCCAAATTTCTCAAAGCAGATTTCGCCACATATTGAATCAAAGGTAAAATGGCGAAAAACAAAGTTTCACGCCATCAATGACATGCTGAAACAAAGTGGTTGTCAATGGGACAGCGTGGAAAAAAAGACAGCATGTGAAAGAGATTGGTATGAAAGTTATATTTTGGTAAGCGGTTATGACCAATCTTGCATTATGTGTAAACATGTAAAGTATGTATAAAATGACATGATTTCAGGGATATTAATGACGTTTATTTAACTTTGTGTAACTTTATGATCTTAACAGAATCATAAGGAAGCAAACGGCTTGTGGGATTTTAAATTTCCATACTTAGACCAACTTGAACTCGTGTATGGAAGGGATAGAGCTACTGGTGCAACTGTTGAAGGATATGGAGATGCAATTCACAATATGGAAGTTGAGCAAAATGTTGAAAGTGGAGGAGAGAATGTTGGTGATTCTTTTGTTTCTTTGACTGATGATGAAAATGATATGCAAAATGCGTCCCAAGCAACTCCGACAACCTCAAACATCAACAATGCAAGGAAGAATGGAAAGTAAAAAATATATGTGGGAGATAAGGTTGTAAAAAGAAGGAAAACACCATCATCACATGATATTGGGGCACATGTTGAAGAAATCAACCATAGTTTTACAACATTTGTGCAGGGGTTTAACACCAATTTTGCAACCATGGCAAATGCTGTGGCTAATTCAATGGCAAATGATGACAACCGCCAAAAAGTTGAATTGGAGAAACCAAAATTCTTGCTTGATGAGCTCATGAAGCTTAACATTCCGGGCGATGATGTACTTGAAGTAGCCGATATCTTTGCCGCTAACAAAGAGAAGATTGATATATTTTTGAATCTTCCTCAAAAATTGCGAGTGCCTTACGTGCTTAAGCTAATGAGTCTTTCTTCTAGTTATTAGCTATATTCCAAGTATGTAAATTTTCTGTTTGGAGGATGGAGCATCTTTATTTGGCTAGATAAAATGTTGACATAGCTGTACTGTGGTGAAAGTCTTTTGTGTTTGGGAAATGCCCATCCTCATTTTATTAGTAAGATGTACATTGGTAAAGTCTTTTGTGTTTTGGAAAATACCCATTATGAAGCAATTGTATTGGCATGGGTTTGTTCTTGGAAAATATCCATAACTAATGAACTGGTACATGTAATTCAAGTTCTTATATGGCATGGGTTTGTTCTTTTCCTTGTAATTTTCTTTATGTTCATTAGTTATGTTAAAAAATGTTAACTAGACAGTTGGTTCCCTTATAAAATTACTTCATTCCAATACCCAACTATAATGAACCAAACATGAGTTTTGATAATGATATCCATTCCCTTTATATTAAACCAAACAACAATTTTAGAGTAATCAAATCCATTTCTATTCCACCTTATACCAATACCTATACCCATTGTGATTCATGACAACAAATCAAATGCACCCTAAGTTTTAACTAACTATATTTGACTTATACCAATACCTATACCCATTGTGATTCATGACAACAAAAAATGGACCAACTCAATATTTTAGTACTAATAGGAACTTTTAAGGCAAATTGCACAAAAGTGTATCTAACTTAGCATCAATTTCAATTTAAGGTACTCTACTTTTTTTCTTCAATTTAGTGTACCCAACTTATTTTTGATTGCAATATAAGACATATAACGAGTTTTTCAGTTATCTTATAATCAAAAAATTACATGTTTCGCCCCTATGGTTTATCACAAATAACACACGTAGTCCCTATTTCATTTTAATTACGCGAGACATACGTTTTAGTCCATTTTTATAATTTTTTTATACGTTTTGTCCATTTTTTTACGTTTTCATCAATTTTTTTACGTTTTTGACCTTTTTTTACGTTTTTGACCATTTTTTTACGTTTTCATCCATTCTAAAGTTTTCTCCCATCTTCTTAAGTTTTCGTCCGTTTTTTACGTTTTCATTTGTTTTTTTACATTTCTTGTCTTTTTTACGTTTTCGTCTATTCTTTACGTTATCATCTGTTTTTTTACGTTTTCGTCCATGTTTTAACATTTTGTTCATTTTTTTACGTTTTTGTTCGTTTTTTACGTTTTCGTCTGCTTTTTACGTTTTCATTTGTTTCTTTACGTTTTCGTCCATTTTTTTACCTTTTCGTCCATTTCTTTATGTTTTCGTCTGTTTTTTACGTTTTCGTCTGTTTTTTTACATTTTCGTCTGTTTTTTTTTACATTTTCATTCGTTTTTTACGTTTTCATCCATTTTTTTACGTTTTCGTCCATTTTTTTACGTTTTCGTTTGATTTTTAAGTTTTCGCCCGTTTTTACGTTTTTGTCCTTTTTTTTGCTTTTTCGTCTTTTTTTATGTTTTCGTTCGCTTTTTACGTTTTCGTCTATTTTTTAAAATTTTTCGTCCGTTTTCTTTCGTTTTCGAATAAAAACTGATGAAAACATATAAAAATCGACTAAAACGTAAAAAAAGGACGAGTCGAATATGTAAAAAAGGGACGAAAATGGAAAAAGTGGGCAAAAACGTAAAAACACAGACGAAAACGTACAAAAATGGAAGAAAACGTAAAAAAAAAAGTCGAAAACGTAAAAAAGCAGACAAAAACATAAAAAAATGGGCGAAAACATGAAAAACGAATGAAAATGTAAAAAAGCGGGCGAAAACATAAGAAAACGGACGAAAACGTTAAAACAGAAAAAAAAATGTAAAAAATGGAACGAAATCGTAAAAAAAAATAATAATTAAAAAAAGACAAAAACGTAAAAATGCGGACGAAAATATAAGAAAACGGACGAAAACGGATGAAAACATAAATAAACGGTCGAAAACGTAAAAAATGGTCAAAAACGTAAAAAGATTGGAAAACGTATGAAAACGGACTAAAACGTATATCTGGCATAATTAAAATGAAATAAGGACTACGTGTGTTATTTGGGATAAACCGTAGGGACGAAACATGTAATTTTTTCGTTATAAGATAACTGAGAAACCTGTTATATGTCTTACATTGCAATCAAAAATAAGTTGAGTACACTAAATTGAAGAAAAAAAAAGTAGAGTACCTTAAATTGAAATTGAGCCTAACTTTTAAAGTCTCGACTCTTATCTAAAAGTTTTTTTAAGGTAGTTTTATGAAATTGTTTGATCTCAGAGGTATATTGCGATTCATAAGACAATTTATCTCAAGAAATAAAACATATGAATCTATACGCCTCAATCACAATTACTGCCTACACCAGCTATTTTCAATACTAAATGAGTAAATGGAATAAAATTTATTTTGATTGCACAAACAAATGGTTTTGTTTGAAATGCACAATTCATACTTAAAAGATTGTTGTTCTAGTTACGAAACCAAATAATTAAATCATGTCAATCTCGTGCAATATATGTAACACCCCAACCCGACAAGGGTAGAAGTATCACATTATGGTGACATATCAGAACATACATAATAAAACGCAAGCGGAAGTCTAATCATAAATACAAAAAGTAAGTCAACATGACTTAAAGAATTACATAAGTTCCATAATCCAAAATGAAGGAAACATAATACAAGTCTAAATAATGAAAACATAGTCCAAAAAGCTAGGAAGTCAAGGGTAGGTAAGTCCACACACAGCTCCTACTCTCAGCCCAAATATAGCCCAGCTCCCAGCTTAATAACCTGCCGCGGAAGAAAAGTGTTAGGATCATAGTTTACAACTATTCAGTCAAGTCTCGGTCATTTCAGTCAATGTAATAGGTTGCTAGAATTATCACTCTTATTTTAATTATGTTAGTTACTCGTATGGTTATAATAGAGTCCAATAAATGTCCAATGGGCCATAAAAGCCCACGAATTAGTAAGATAGGAAGGAAGGGAGTGTTGCCCTATCTCTCTCCTATAAATAGGACATTATGTATCACTTTACAAATGTTGGTTAATTACATATCTTAAGAAAACTCTTGTTCTTTCATATTTCATATTGTTATTAATCAACCAAGTCTAATTCTCATTTCATTTCTCTTATAAGATTACTTGTGTTTACTAATATGGTGACCTAACAAGTGGTATCAATCGCTAGAAGAAGGTGTAGTTTATTGTTTTGTGTTATACGCCCCAAAAACACGTTTTTCATCTCGTTAGATTCAAAAAGTTTGCAACTTTCTTGCTTCTTTTGTGTTTTTATCACATATTTGTTACCAAACTTGTGTTAGAAACCAAAACAAACAACAAAGTTTCAAAATTTTTGGGTTTTTTAGATTCGTATAAAAAATTTGTACTTTTTATCAAAAATTTTCAAATTTTTGTTAAAAAGTTCAAGTTTGCAACTTTCATTAAGATTTCATCATTTTAATGCTAGTTGTACAAGAATCTTGGATTAAAAACTTGTTTTAGGCTTGCTTTTTCACAAAAGAAAACTCTACGTTTTGGCATCTTATCGAGAACCACAAAACCCCATTTTATCGAGAAGCTCCATTTCAACACCCTCTATACATCAATGCTCATCATCATCTACTGTGTGGAACTGCATATACTCCTCCATTTTTGCTATCAGAACCATACCATGTTTGGAAAGACAGATTTCTGCAATGGCTTCAAACACGTCCACATCCTGATCTACTGCTAAAATCAATCATGGATGGACCATATCAGATGAAATTCATTGCCGACACTGAAGGAAATATCACACTTCAAACTCGTGATGTTCTGTCTGGCACTGAACTAGATCAATACAATGCTGATCATGAAGCTGCATGGGTTATCACTACCGCTCTTCCTAATGCCATGTACACTAAGCTGGAAGTTGATGCAAGTGCTCAAGAGCTGTGGAACCACCTTGCTATCATGCACAGTGATGAGGACCCTACTGTCATTACTGATAGACTCATTCGATCTTGCTTACAGAGAAAGTTTCCTAAGACTATTCTTCCTGCACCAATCATCATTCATGGGTTCACCTACACTAATGAAGGCTTTGTCTTAGACAACTCTAGTGAGCATACTTCAGAAGATCCTCATACTCATCAAACGATTATGCAACAGTTTGAGCAACTTGGTGTGTCATCCACTGCACTTACCAGTGCACCATCTGAAGCATCACAACCTACTCCTCACAGCAGTGCCTACTATCTTCAGAAGTACCTCTCAGCACTCAAAGATGAAGCAATTGCACGGAATCAACAGCAAAAAGATCTAATGAATGTTATGGATACTACTGCTGATATGATGTTGATGGCTGACACAGAAGAAGTTCAGGTAACAGACTCAGGCCCAGTATATGACACTGACGGTCAGTCTCAGGTATGTGATAATTCATGTCTCATTCACGACATTGTCTCTCCTTCTGTCTACGAAACGAATGAGGTCCAAGTTGTTCAATCTGATTCACCGTTATCTACTCATGAGAATGATCAAATGTCCACAATGGTTATATTTGATGACTATGATCAAATGAATCCAGTTGTTACATTTGATCATCCTGCTATCACACTGACTAATGATAACGATGATCAACTTGAACCACATGAACCTTTGAACGATTCAGAAACAGAACTCAGACAACTTCTTTTGATTAGTCAAAATCAGAATATCCAATGCCAGGGGTTGAATGCAAGATTAAAAGCTAAGGTTAAACTTTTATCAAGAGAACTTGAGCATAGTAAACTACAACTTAAGATTTTTGAAACAAAAGATGCTCAGGAAACGAGCTTAGATCTTATCATTCAAAACGCTAAAGATTTACATAATAAACTAAGCATGATCAATGAGGCTCCTTTATTTCAATACTTTAGATCTGTCACTAATGAAATTAAGTCGATAGACACTGCCATTGAACGCAATTCTGAAGTCACGGTTGCAAATTTCATGTCACCCGTTGCTAAAGAAATGCGTGAAATGTTTGAAACTCAATTTACTCCACCGCTTAAACGTTTGTATTCACACACCTGGTATTGGGAACAAGAATTAAAAAAGGAATCCAAAACATTCTCAATGTTTGTCAAGAAACAGAAAAGTCAAATTCATTTTATCAACGTCAAAATCAACTTTTGCAAAATGAAAATGATCGACTCTTTGAACGTGTCCTCAATGATGATATTATATCTGTGGTAATGAATTCTCTTTATGAATGTGGTACTGATATGCTTGTTTCTGAACACTGTGATGATATTGGGTTGTTGAATAAAACTGTTGAGACATTAAAAAATGAGAACATGAGTCTCCGACAACAAAATGATGATGTGCAGAAAAAACTTTATGATGAAATTTTTCAACTCAACAAAAAACTAGAATGGTGTCAAAACCAAAGTCTTGTTTTTGAACTTGAATTGCAAAATCTTAAAACTTCGACATCTTTTTCAAATGAAAATGAGGAACTTAAAAGTCAGATTTCTAAATATGAAAAAGAGATTGCTGAATTGCAAGAAGTAACAGATTTTTGGCAAAAGAGTCGAGATGAATATTTCTACTTAAACCGAAAGCTTGATAGCACCATTCAAGAAAAAACGCACATCATTATTGACTTGAAGGAGAAAATTAGAAATCTTGAAAAGGAAAAGTCTGCAAATACTAAGATTGTGGCACCAGGAAAACATAGGACAGATAACACTCATAAGGATACAGCTATTCATGATTCTAACATGGGTTCTTCCACCTCTCCAGGACTAGTTATCCCTCCTAGCGTTAGCAGATCCAAGCACCAAAAAGAGAAAAAGAAGAATAGGAATTTGCGACGTAAAAGAGAGAACTTAAAAGCTATGGAAGTAGAAGCTCACCCTAGGAATTTGAATAATGATCATGTTACTATAGATTTAGATTGTGATTTGGCAACTTGTAATCCGAATCTGTCTGTAACGAATGATGTATCTCGTACTTCTTTATCGTTTAATGCATCTTGTGTGTTTTGTCGTAAATCTATGCTATCTGGTGATCACTCTAAGTGTGTTGCTACTTCTCTTTTAACACGTCTTAAGAAACTTACAAAAGGCAAAAAATCTAGGCCCACTACTGCTTCAAAATCTAAGCTAGGATTAACGCCCCCTGTAGTTTCTGAGGATGTAGTTGCTACCCCTGTAGTTAAGCCCAACAATCCTAAGAACTTGCTTTCACTTAGCGAATTCACTAAGAAGAAAGCGCGATCTAGTTGGAAGTGGCAGCTTTGGTTAACTAAGATGCATAATTTTGCTTGGATTCCTAAAACTGTTATATCATGTGTTTCTAACCAACCGGAACCCACTACTTCATCGTGTTCCACCCTTACCTTTGTGCCATCGTCGTCTCCTTCGTGTGATGCAGGTGGTGCAAATCATTCTCTGGATTGTTGATAGCGGGTGTACCCGACATATGACAGGCGATCTCAAACTGTTAAGAAACTTTGTATCAAAGTTCATCGGTACTGTCAGATTCGGGAATGATCACTTCGCTGCTATAATGGGGTATGGAGATTATGTTAGTGGGAATATTGAAATCAGCCGTGTTTACTATGTTGAAGGTCTTGGTCACAATCTTTTTTCAGTCGGTCAGTTTTGTGACGGTGTCTTAGAAGTTACATTCAGGGAGAAAACTTGTTACGTACGTGATTTACAAGGGAACGATCTGATGTCCGGTACTCGCAGCAACAATCTTTATACCATTTCCATGTCTGATATGATTGCTTCCTCTCCCATCTCCTTACTATCTAAGGCCGAATCTACAAAATCATGGTTATGGCACAAACGAATGTCACATCTTAACTTCAAAACCATGACTGATCTGGCTCGACACAAATTGGTTGAAGGACTCCCCAGATTCAGATACGCTAAAGATCACCTTTGTCCTGCTTGTGAACAAGGGAAGAGCAAACGTGCACATCTTGGTTCCAAACAAGAACCCAGTACGGATCATGTTCTTCAGTTATTACATATGGATTTGTGCGAACCAATGAGAGTACAGACGATCAATGGGAAACGTTACATTCTTGTCATAGTAGACGACTTCTCAAAATGGACTTGGGTCTACTTTCTTCGTACTAAAGACCAAGCTCCATCCATGATAGTCACTTTTCTCACCAAAATTCAAGTTCAGCTTAGAAACACCGTAAGAATCGTCAGATCAGACAATGGAACTGGATTTAAGAACCAAACCCTTCGGGAGTATTTTGAGAAGGTAGGTATTGTGCATCAAACATCTATTGCTCGGACTCCTGAACAGAATGGCATGGTCGAAAGACGAAACCGTACTTTAGTGGAAGCCGCCCGCACAATGCTGATCAATGCACAACTACCAGACTATCTTTGGGCAGAGGCCGTCTCAACCGCATGTTATACCCAGAATCGATGTATGATCAACAAACGACACAATCGCACACCCTATGAACTTGTCCACAAACGAAAGCCCAATGTTCAACACTTTCATGTCTTTGGTGCACTATGTTACCCGAACAACGATCGTGATGACTTTGGAAAGCTTAAAGCTAAGGCTGATGTAGGAATCTTTATTGGCTATTGTGAGAATTCTAAGGGATTTCGGATATACAACCGTCGGACCAGAGAGATTCAAGAGACTATACACGCTAATTTTGATGAGCTCACTGATATGGCTTCTGAGCGCAACAACTTAGGACCCGAACTCAACCGTTTAAATTTCCCAGATCCTTCAGCTGCAACTTTACCTTTAACCCGTCAAGAATTGGAAACGTTGTTCACTCCACTGTTTGATGACTCTTTTGAGAATCGTGCACAAAATGTATCCACCGATTCCGCTGCTCAACCTGCCACTATTCCAGTGCCTGATACACCCGTTACTACAACACTGTAGAAACTGATGCACCTCCAACAGATTCACCAACAGCAGATGAACAGACAGACTCCAACTCATACAATGCACCTGAAGATCTGAATCAACAAGAAGTACCCGAACCTGCAAATTACGATCCCAATGCATTCTTTAATCCCTTTGCACCGACTCCCAACCTTTCCGATATTCTAGAGTCGTCAACACGGGATTTGGAATCGACTAATGTGCAGCAGTTCCATAACCCTCACCCTTCAACACATCATTGGACACGTGATCACCCAATTGTCAACATTATTGGTCATCCCCAAGCTCCAGTGATGACTCGACAGAAACTTCATTCCGATGCCGAACACTGCATGTATGCACTCACCATCTCTCATGCCGAACCAAAAAGCATCAAGGAAGCAATGACACATGATAATTGGAGTGAGTCTATGCAAGAGGAATTCGACCAATTCAAAAGACTAGAAGTCTGGGAATTAGTTGAAAGGCCGGATGGAGTTTATGTGATTAGACTTAAATGGATATGGAAGAATAAGTTGGACGCAGAAGGTAATGTCATACGCAACAAATCCCGATTGGTAGCTAAAGGTTATAGTCAGGAGGAAGGAATCGACTTTGAAGAATCTTTCGCACCCGTGGCTAGACTTGAAGCTGTACGGATTTTTCTGGCATACGCTGCTCACAAAAATATGATCGTGTACTAAATGGACGTCAAAACGGCATTTCTGAATGGTCAATTACGTGAGGAGGTATACGTCAGTCAGCCGGAAGGATTTGTAGACCCAGAGCATCCGAACCATGTCTATCGACTTAAGAAGGCTCTCTACAGTCTCAAACAAGCCCCCAGGGCATGGTATGACAAACTTACTGCTTTCTTACTTGCTAATGGTTTTACCAAAGGTTTGATAGATCCAACTTTATTTATCCAAAGACACGGGGAAGACGTTTTAATCGTACAAATTTACGTAGACGACATTATTTTTGCATCTACTAACAAAAAGTATTCTAATGCTTTTGCAAAATTAATGAAACTAAATTTTGAAATGTCAATGATGGGTGAACTTACGTTCTTTCTAGGATTACAAGTTCATCAATCTCCCCGTGGTATTTTCCTAAGTCAATCAAAATATGCTCTTGAAATAATAAAGAAACATGGAATGACCAGTTGTGACACATACAATACCCCAATGTCAAACACCACTAAGTTAGATGCGGATTTACATGGGAAAATGGTAGACCCCACAAAATACCGAAGTATTATTGGGTCGCTCATGTATCTAACCGCTAGCAGACCGGATATTGTATTTGCTGTGTTTATGTGCTCTCGCTATCAGTCGCGTCCTACTGAACGTCACCTCAATGAGGCTAAACGAATCCTTCGATACGTGAAAGGAACCATTCACATGGGGATCTGGTATCCGAAGGATTCTGGTTTTGAACTAATTGCTTTTTCAGACGCTGATCATGCAGGGTGTATGGATACACGAAAAAGTACTTCTGGTGGTTTACAGTTTCTTGGAGACAAGCTTGTGTCTTGGCAATCTAAGAAGCAGGACTGCACTTCACTCTCATCTACTGAATCAGAATATGTGGCTATGGCTGCCTGCTGTGCTCAAATCATTTGGATGCGTACGCAGCTGATGGACTATGGCTACTCATTCGAGAAGATTCCGATGTACTGTGACTCAAAAAGTGCCATTGCTATTTCCTGCAACACAGTTCTACATTCCAAGTCTAAGCACATCGATCTCCGATATCATTTCATCAAGGAGCACGTCGAGAAGGGTACAGTAGAGTTATACTTCATGGGTACCGAATACCAATTGGCAGACTTGTTCACTAAACCTTTACCACCGGCTAGGTTCACTGAACTCATTCACTGAATTGGTATGCGTTGTTTGACTCTAGATGATTTAAAATCTCTTCTGGAAAACAATTAATGGAGTCAAACACCAAAAATATCTTTTGTAAATATTTATTCAAAAACAAAAGAAAAAATTGAAAAACCATAAAAACAACAAAAAGATTTTCTTTCATTTCGTGTCGTACTTTTATTTCATTTTGTTCACAAATGCAAGCACACGATCTCGTTCAACACTTTGGTCTCTCAAAATTTTCCATATTTTTACGACCAAATGTTGAGGGGGAGAATGTTCGTCAAAATTTCTCAATTTTACTCAAAGACGTGCACTTGCATTTTGTTTAAAAACAAAAGACTTTTTGCTTTTAATTTTGGTGGTAATTCACATATTACAGTTACGTCAATTAAATTTGACATTTCTTCCTATTAGGATATGCCTTAGAAGTTATTGTTGCCATAAGTCGTTAATTTAACCGTTTAAACTTTTATTTAGGACTTATTATAGAAAACATGTAGTTAAGGGACTAAATCTGCCAAGTTGTGAAAGTTTGAAAATTTTCTCACCCAACTATTCACCCCCCCCCCGTTTTTCATAATTATCAAAAACAAAAATATATTTTTTCTCTCAAAACATCACACGGCTTACAATCAATCTGCAAATCCATCCTTTGAATCTTCAAACTGTAAGTTATTTCATGATCTTTACGTTATTCTAACATAGGGTTTTTCATGGAATCAAAAAGTTAACGGTTAGATTTTGCGTTTGAATGTTGTCGAGAACTAGGGTTACGCTAGTTATAGAGATTCTGTGAACGTGATGTTTTGATGTTGTAACCATAGGGCTTTTGTGCTTATTAGTATTATAATCATGCTAGGTTACTCTAATCATAACACAAAACACGTTTGTTTGAATTTTGATGATCTTCGTTTTCGATGTGTTGTATTTTTTAGAGTTAGTAATGTTTTGTTTAATTTTACTAGTGGGATATGTTAGTTAGGATCTTAGGAACATATCAGTATGCTTGAATTGTTACAATTTCATGTATGCTTGAATCTAGATGTTCTTAGGGTTTCGAATATTTGGGTGTTTTCAATATGTGTTGTTCTCATATCATGCTTGTATATGCTTGAATTGTATGATTTCATTGACAAAACAGCATGACTCCAATTTACTTGATATCTAGATAATTTAGGGTTTATACAAGATTTCGAAAACATGCATATGTTTGATGTTTGTGTTTAACATTGTTTATGTGCTTATTTGCATCAGGTTCACTCAAGGAAACAACAATTTAACACAAACGTACGTCAACGTGTAATCTCGAAAATTCTAGTATAAGAATTTTCGATAAGTGATTGTTATCGAAAACATTTATCGAGATCCTTCGATAAGTTATCGAGAAACCTCTTAACTTATGTTATCGAGATCACTTTATAACTTATCGAAATCTCTCAATAAGTGTTCTCAAAATCATGAAGTTTTCGAAATCCCTAAGTTATCGAAATCCTGGAAAACTGTTCTTATCGAGATCACTAAGATTCAAGTTATCGAGAACATTTGTCTGACAAGTTATCGAGATCTTTCAGTTTGAAAGTTATCGAGAACACTCAATGCAAATGTTATCGAGATCACTGAATTGGAGAGTTGTCGAGAACACAGATTTGCAAGTTATCGAGATCACACTTAGAATAATTTTTGAAAAGTTTGTATAACATGTAAACTTTATAAAAACTAAGTTGTATTCTTGTGAGCTTGTAATATTGTGTATGTGTCCATTGCATCATTAACTTGTGGATGTTTAGTGATTGTGTAATCTATTAGATGTACTTAAATTGCCTAATGTGTTTTGAATGCTTATCGTTACGTCTTAGATTATATGCAATGTATCATCGTCATAACAACATCTCACGTAGTTAATGTACTCTGCATGCAAAATGGAATAGGAATGGCCTTAAGTATCAAACTCGAACGTTAACCTACAAACTAACAAGTTGAATGTTTGATCTTATGACATTACATTTTCAGTACACTATGGCTCAACAACAACAACAAGGAGAAAATGCACCAGAACTGAACCTTCCACTCATCACTCTTGGTGAAATTGTTCCTGCTGACTACAATTTTACTATTGGCAACAACAACGCTCGCATCGATTTCAACAAGCTCAGAATTACTGAAGATTCTTGCCGGATAGTCAAAGACGTTCTTCTGGCACATCCATGTAAGAGCATGCTAACGAAGTCTGCTTCTGTTCCAACCTTCTACATCCACCAATTCTGGCACACTGCTAAGGTTAACTTGGACGATGCTTCATTCAAAGTCACTCTTGAACGACAAGAGTACAAAGTTGATCTTGATGTTCTAAGGACGGTTCTCATGCTTCCTACTTCCAAAGAGTATGAACCAATGTTGACAGAGATTGAAATACTCGACTACATGATTCAGCTTGGTTATGATCTAGAAGAGTCCTCCAAGTTAATATTGTCCAAATTCAACGTCTAGTATCTACCTCAACCTTGGAGAACTTTTTACATGCTAATCATTAGATCAATCACGGGACGGAAAAGTGGTCATGAACATCCCCGACTATCCCATCTGCAAGCATTCTGGGGGATGATGAGCAGGGCTAACATTGACTTTGCCGACCCAATCATGAGCGACATCGTCTTTCAGATCCACACAACTGGTCGAACCATGATTCCTTTCTTGAGGTTCACCAAGATGCTCATTGACTACCTCTGCGGCAAAACTCCTGAGTTTCGCCAAAGAATGTTTGACCGTACCGAAGACAAGCACAATGTTGTGGACGATTATAAGATTGCTTTCGTCAAGTCTATTCAGTTCACTCCAAGGACTAGTGGCGTGAGAATACCAGACAATCTTCTGAATGACAAAATCCTTGTATCTTCGAACTACCGAATCTACGACTTGGCCTACAAAGTAGGGAGAGTAGGCATTTCAGAAACCGAAGAAATTCCTAGATACATAAGGGAAACTCGCAGCCAGAGAGGTGCAAAATCTGGAAGCACCGGCAGTACTCAAACTTCTAAACAACCTAAGTCCAAGCCTGCTGCAACCCCGAAACGAAAAGTCATTAGGAAGAAAGTCGCCACACCTGAACCATCACCACCACCATCAAAAGCTAGTGGGTCAGAATTTGGCTCTGAAACCGAAACCGAAACTGATGAAGAAGGGGACTATGAAAGAAGGCATACAGCTCAAGAGGATCCTGAACTCGAACTGGCAAAACAAATAAGTCTAGGAACACTCACTGAGCAACAACAACAACCTAGAGGAAAAGGAATAGTCATCCGTGAACCTGGGCAAGATGATGAAGAAACTGTACAACCTGAACCTGAACCCTTGCCTGACAAAGGTAAACTGAAAAGCATTATCGTTGACACACGAAACCTGGAAAAGGAAGAGCAGAAAAAGATCAAATTGGCTGCTCGTCTCAACCTTCAACTACTACAAGCTCATCAGCAACAACTTGAACTCCAAGCTAGAGAAGGTGGTTCTAGCCGTACCATGATATCTCCAACAGCAACTGAAACAACAACCGAACAACCGGAAAAGGATGCTGAGGGAAACACTATCATGAAAGACGCTGGAGAAGAAAAGGCTGCAGATGAACAACTAAAGGAAACTGAGACAACACCTCCAGAGTTCGAAGCCAAAGGTCAGGAAGAAAAGGAGTTGACTGAGAAAACATTAGAGGAAACGGCAGAGGAAAATCTTGATGATCAGCCTAATAATCAAGATCAAGATGAACAATTCTTCGATGCCGACATGCCATCACCGCCAAAGGAAAGGTCTCCGACACCCGAACAACCTCCAATCCCTCAAGCAGAATCAGACAAACAAGCAGAATCATCATCATCATCAGACCAGTCACCACCACCATCACCAAAAGCAAAGTCAATTCCAATACCGAGAATGAAGAAAGCTAGTCTGAAAACAACCAAGGCATTTTTACGGGCAAGGCATGCTGCGGGAACTTCAAGAACTAGGAGAACACCACAACAACACGATGGTGATCTTCAAGTCCAAATGAAGAAGATGACAACATTGGTTGCTCAGCTCTCAGATGAAGTAAAAGAGCTAAAGCAGACAAAAGCTCAGGTTGATAAGTACAAGCAAGCTGATATGAGTAAGATGATCAGAAAATACACCAATGACTACTTGGCTGAGAATCTCGTGACTGCAGTATCTCCAGAGTTGTTTGAACTTCTGAGACCCATCAGAAAAGAGCTGAACACCAGGATTCAAGAAAACATCGTCAAAACGCTTCAGTCAACACCTTTCTACCTTCAAACGAACAGGCCTCCTACTGAGCCTGAGGATCTAACCGTAGAACAACTGGAAACTTTGTTAGCTTCCAAACTCACTGAGAAGGAAGAAAAGACCGATGAAGAAGCAGCATTGCTTGAATCCCTAAGGGCAACCGAGTCATGCAAAGAAGCCGCTGGCAGACGCAAACGTCCTAGGAAAGACGATGATCCGGACACAGACTCACAACGTAAGAGAACCAAGTCTAGCCGCGAACCATCATCATCCAAACAACCACCAGCATCAAAGGCTTCCACCCGCAAACCGCAAAGTTCAGCATCCAAGTCTGGACCCACAGCAGCAGAAGAACCATTCATGCTTCATCACGATGATCAACAGGAGGAACCACAACCTGTATCCACTCAAACTGAATCTCCTGAACCACAAGCTAGACCATCATCAACAACTCAGACTGAAAAGTCTAAGGGAAAGAAGCAGAAGAAGCACTCCAAACGTTTCACATGGTTAGATGCTCCTGAGGTTCCTGAATCAGACTGGGTTACCACAATGATCAAAGCTCATCCACCGCTAGAAACCGAAGAACCACTCCCGGGCAACACTATACAATACGCTCAGAGTATTCTATCGGGTCTTCAGCTGGAGAAGGTGACAAAAGCTGAACTAAAGCGGATCAACAAGGAAGCTCGTGACTTTCTTAAGGCACGATCAGGAAACAAAGTAGAGTTGGACTACCATTTGCAGAACATTGCATCAGCTTTATCAGACTCCTTTGATTGGCTCAATCCGGAATGCAACTTTGATGCACATGCAAAGCACAACGAACCGTATTTCACAGACTGGACCAAACCTTTACCTCTTCAAGGCTTTGCTGACAAGCCTAGAATCCCGTATCGGTTCTTCTTCAACTACGATCTCCGCTACCTGCAACACGACATCAAAGCTTCCAAAGATCGCTACAAGTCTTCTTTACGGATTTCAGTACCAGCTGCTCGTTATGAGATTCCAAACATTGAAGAAACCGCTCCGATATTCAGCAACTCTATTGTGGAATACAACAGAGACGCTTTGTTTGGAATTCAGAACTGGTCGGAACGACGAAAGCTCGGCTACACTCACAGACGTGAACGTACATCCGGTGATGTGAAGCACAAAGGCCGAATCGTCGCAATAATGCAAATCCTGGAAGACAAACGGTTTGATTATGTCTACATGAAGGAAATAGTGGTTAAGAGGCAAGACGAACAGCTCTACAAGTTTTGTGAAGCCGATTTCCCACATCTTTATCTAGATGACATAGAAGATATGTATCTAGAGAAAGTTCAAGGAAGAATGAGGGGCTTCCCAACGTCAACTCAGTACAACTTCATCTCTTCCGTGCTCATGTACATAAGGCAACTGATCATCCGTGAACGTGTAGAAGATCTGCAGTTAGGTGTCGAAAGCTACCAGAATCACCTCAACTTGACCAAACCACAACTCATGATCGAAGAACTACATGACGCATCTCAGCTAATGATTCTCCAACAACCAAAGTTCGGGGTTACTTACCTCAACTCAAAGCATCAGCTACGGTTCATGCGGTTCGACGAGCTTCATAAGTTCTGTGATGTTACCTTGCAAAGAGTTCGTGATGGTTTAGTGGAGAGATTGACGGACGATCTGAATAAGGTGAAAGAAGGAAAGCATACTCGTTGGAATTCTAGCACTCGAAGAATGGTAAAGAACTTCATCCATGCCATCGAAGAAAGGCTCAACCGGAGGGAGCAGATTAGGAGATTGGAAAGTTACATCGGGGTTCGTCCATCGTTTCCGATCCTGACATTTCAGAGGCCCAATGCAAAGTTCACCGACTTCAATGCCTTGACTTCATCTCAGACATAAGCTTTTGGTATAACCTTTCATAATTTCAAATTCATTCTCATTAATTAAGGCTTGTGTACACATAACAGTGCACAACCCATACCTTGTAAAGAAAGGACCCTGTGGTACGCATCAGTGCTACAATCCTAAGATAAGGAGCGAAGGCTTCTTACTTTTGAGTAGAATTTATTAAACTTTTCAGATTTTCACAATTCTGCTCAAAAGACAAGTATTTCACCTCAATGAGTATCCACAAGTTGAGGGGGAGTACTTGTACCAAAACATCGTTCTTAAAATCTCAAAGCTTTGATGATGACTCCCCATAAGACTCAAAAAGCATATTTTAATCAAAATCGTTTGCAAAAACAACATTTGATATGCTATTTTTGAGGGGGAGAAACAGAAAGTGATTAAAATATGATGTTCCAAGTTGTATCTCATTCGAGCTCGACTCAGTAATGACCCAAGAATTGACGAAACAAAAACCGTTAGTATTCGAAAGGATTTATCCGAGTAGATTGTACCGTTTCGAGAAACTCTTTCTAGACGTTACTTTGATGGGTCTAACTTCCTTTATGGAATATTTACAACTTCAAGGTAGTTATTAGGGCTAGTTGTCACCTAAAAACTGACAATGCATCCCTTTAACTAAGCAACGTAACCGTGTCCCTCGGGTACATGTCTATTAAGAGTGGATCAATTCTAAAGTGCTGACTTCTCCCGCATGTGTTATTTTCCGCAAAATATTCATAAGTACATGTGGAGGGGGAGTATTTCATAAGAAAATAAAACCCTCAAAGTGTTATAAAATGTTTTTATTCACAAACACTTTGAGAGATTTTCAAATGAATGGTTTCAAAAGGCATCACTAGGATAGTCATGGAGTTATAAGGTGACTAAGGTTAGGAATAACCGTCCTATGATCCGCCTAAACCGGAGGGATCTACCCAAGGACATCACCAATAGTTAGTATTTAGAAGTCCTTGGGTATGACACGAAAAAAGGAGTAATGAATGAAACGGAGAAANTAAAACCCTCAAAGTGTTATAAAATGTTTTTATTCACAAACACTTTGAGAGATTTTCAAATGAATGGTTTCAAAAGGCATCACTAGGATAGTCATGGAGTTATAAGGTGACTAAGGTTAGGAATAACCGTCCTATGATCCGCCTAAACCGGAGGGATCTACCCAAGGACATCACCAATAGTTAGTATTTAGAAGTCCTTGGGTATGACACGAAAAAAGGAGTAATGAATGAAACGGAGAAAGAAGGGGTTGAAGAATTAAAAAGAAACGTTATGAAAATGGTGAAAAGAAATGAGCCCTCCAAATTATTCAACCTTAGGGCAGACACCGGGTTCAATTCATATGCTATTGGTTGTTGCTAAGGCGACACCGGTATTGAAGATAAAAGACGTCATGGACCCAGTGACGCATGCACCTTAACCTTCTAGCCACTCAGGTATCTCTCAAAAGATACTTGTTTCATTCTCACGGGGAACCATTGTAATCTATCGACCTTCTATTTAGAGTCGGTTGATATTGAAACAGGAGACCCTGCCCCAATCTCCGCATAGGAAACCATATGTTGCACTAATTGAGTCTAGAGCCACGAGATACATCAAAGATCTCTTAGGTACACTTAGTAATCTTACATTGGTTATTCTACATCAATGGACACCAATTGTAAATTATCGAGTCCTTCGCAGATCTTAGCAATCTGCCTAGAACGTTCATGAGGGATTTACTTAGGTATTTCTCGAATGATTGAACAGAAATCCTGCCAGGGTCAACATCAAACAGCCCTGACAGCAGGTCACTTCGGTAATTCCTCGTAGATTACGCTTAGTGTTTATGATGGCTTCAAATGGTCTACAGTCGTGGGGTGATCTCCAGCGACTCACCTAATCGTGGGTGTACTTAGGTGTGCCCGTGTAAGCTCCTTAGAGGGTATCCGATTAGGAACGGCCTTGACGCGAATTAGAAGGAGTCTTCACAATATGCTGTTGATGAATTCTAGTTCAAACCTGTAAGTACCGGTTGTATTATTGCTAACTGTTTTATTTCAGGTACAAATGCCATCTTGAACATCAACTTCCACGTGCTCATACATACATCTCAATGCCAATGAAAGCTCGATGCAACATCACAGTCTAAAGAAAAGATTCTATGACAACAATCAAGAATTTTTCAACAACAAAGACAAAGAGCTACGAATGCATAACTACAACACAGTCAAAGATGTATGAGCATGTCGGAACGAAGCGAATCCATTGGAGATACCGAAAGTGACGTGTGGTGGATTACAACATCATCTATCATTTTCACATCAACAAAGACAAAGAACAAAGAACGATGAATCACTTCTACTACAATCATTTTGAAGACGTCTAAAGCTACAAATGTCAACAGTTAAAGTCCAAAGATAAAGACGTCAAGCAACCTCGATGACCGTGACGAACTTCTATCCTTCAACAATCCTTCATGACCGATCCTTAGGGAGAGATTGTTAGGATCATAGTTTACAACTATTCAGTCAAGTCTCGGTCATTTCAGTCAATGTAATAGGTTGCTAGAATTATCACTCTTATCTTAATTATGTTAGTTACTCGTATGGTTATAATAGAGTCCAATAAATGTCCAATGGGCCATAAAAGCCCACGAATTTGTAAGATAGGAAGGAAGGGAGTGTTGCCCTATCCCTATCCTATAAATAGGACATTATGTATCACTTTACAAATGTTGGTTAATTTCATATCTTAAGAAAACTCTTGTTCTTTCATCTTTCATATTGTTATTAATCAACCAAGTCTAATTCTCATCTCATTTCTCTTATAAGATTACTTGTGTTTACTAATATGGTGACCTAACAAAAAGAAATGCGGCTGAGCTTAAAAAGCTCAGTGAACAGATATATATAGCAAAGTACTGAAACTGAAATGAGAAAACAGAATATGGTGCAATGGGAAAAATCTTAAGTGTGACAACTGGTAAATTTGCAAACCGGATTTGAAAGTCGTTTTATTATTTAAAACGAATCGTTAACTTTATTGAAACGGTTTTCCAGAATTATGGGAATTGGTGATTGATTATGTTGAATTTGATTCGTGTCATTGGTTATGATGGGGAATATTTGTCGTTGGAATCCTTTCCATTGCGTTAAGTTAGGCACTACTTCTACTCTAGCACTAGGAAACCTAATAATATGATATATATAAAGTTTTATTACGCGAAATAAATAAGAGCTTGGGAAGTGAAAGTCGGGATTTAAAGAGAAACGGTTACGTTTCCTTTTATAAACATACTCATAATCATATTTGATGGAAAAACAAATTTAAAGTGAATGGTGGCGATTAAAAATCATGATTAACGATGTTTAGTATATTTCGTGAATAAAATTATGTGTTTTCGGGAGAGTTTACTAAAAATTACCCCGTAAGTCCTTGTTTTGACACCCTTGTTGAAAATATATAAAAGACATGGACCGTTTAGCAATTTTCGGATATATACCTTTAACCTAACCCTCATCTCATTTTATATCACCACCATCACTAACTCACATTTCTCTCTCTCTCTCTCTCTACTAACCCTAGCAGCCGCCGGCTGCCACATCTCACAACCATCACCGCCCCTCTCCGCCACACACCATCACCATCAAACTTTAGTATGTGGCATCTTTGTCACGTTTTGCAACACCACGCGCCCTAAAAACATCACCACCACCTCGATATCATCCCACCGCCGTTAATAAATAACACCACCATCATTATTTTGACCTTAAGCTTGTAGATCGAGTGAAGAAAAGGTAGGAAAACGCGTTGACGCGTGAGTTGACTCGGTCACGAGTCAAACTCGTGGCTATTATTGTTATTTCGGGTTATTTGAGATGGGTTTTAAGATTTTGAAATAAAAACGTGATTATAAATAAGGTTTGGTATCCATCTTGTGTCATGATGTGTTTTTGTGTGTCGAGTCATGTGAGTCGTGAGCTTGAGCTCACGGTATTGATGATGTTTTGTTGTTGTTGTTATTGTGTTGTGTCTGGATTTGGTTAAGTGTTAATATCTTCTAGTTTGAGCCGTGAACTAGGATTTGGATTCTCGGATTTGTTTTGATTTTTGGTTATATGGTGGTTATTGTCGATAAGGGTCTTGACCATATAGAGTCTATTTAGTTTAGATTGGTGACGGGGAAGATAAGCCGAAACCATGGAGGTCTCGGCAATAGCTAATAATTGTAGTTAAAGTGTTGTTGTCGAGGGAGGTTAGGCCGAGACTTATGCGTGGCTTGTTTGGTGATCACGAGTCTTTATCGCGATTTTGTTGATTCATGATAGTTGTGATAATACCGGCTTGAAGCCGAGGCGGAAAGTAGAATAGTTGAGTATTGATTGAAGTTGTGTTAATATCGTTGTGGTTTTGGTTGTTATTAGCGAAGTTGGTTGATTGGTTCTTGTAGTTGGTTAAATTTTAGTTGGTGGAGATGGGATTAGACGCGAACCATAGTCGGTCGCGAGTGTTGAAGTTGTTTGCGGTTATTGAGTTATTCGAATATTGGTATTAATTGGCGCTAACCTATTAGTATAGCTTGTGAACTTGTGCAAAGTCGGAGTTATCTTGACTTTCTAGTCACGGTTGACTCCGACAAAGCCGTAACATGAGATTATGAGGTATATTTGGACTTAGACGATGATAATAGTCCGAGAGTGATGACTCGGACTCGTGAGCTCGAAATAAATAATAACTCGTAAATAAATAAATTTGACAATAAAATTTTATAAGTATATATACGAAATTGTAAATACTTATAAGTAATGAGTAAATAATACAAATGTTAACGTTAAATATTAATTAGCGAATTAAAAGTGAATTAATATTTAACGGAAACTTTATTATTTAGAAAGGTAATATTTTCAAATAATATGTAGTGGTTTCTTTTATAAACATTATTTAACGAGAGTTATTATAAATTTTGAGTGCACGCAAGACTAGGATTTTCCCTAGATACTAAGCATTGTGTATTTAGTTACGAGTCACGGATATATGGCATTAATACATCTAGCTTACGTAATTAACGAATCTAGTGAGAACTCGTTAAGTATGTCGGAAAGATTTAATAATGGATAACATATCCTACGACCTTTAGGCTGTGATGTAGTCTTGGAGGAATAAGTAAGATGGATACATTGTAAAGTTTATTGGGGTGACTAGTTGAATAAGCTTTGACAATTTTATTTGATGACTTAGTAGACCATAAGAACTTGTCACGTGTATTGTTGTGGTTTTATTTGGTGGAGTTCTTTGGAAGCGTGAGTTCACTTGAGTCTTGTTGAGTCGACACCACACACACACATGGATACCAAACATTAAAACGGATATGAGAAAGAGATTTTCGGAAAATGAAATGGAATATGTTCGGGATTTGGGAAATTTTGATTTGAGATTTGTTCTAAAGCGAGTTGATATTATTAGGTAGTGCCGAGTCAGTAGTCGCCATTGCAAGATAATTGATACTTTCATTGCTTCTGTTGATTCTTTTGCTATTTGCTGGACCTGAGGTGAGTCATAGCCCCACTTTTACTCTTGAACTTTGTTTTCAATACTTGGGGTGAGAAACGTGCCAAATGTTTTATGTGGACTTTTATCGCCTTTTATTTAAAACTTGCTATGCTATAGAACTAGGATTTATAGGACTATAGTGTGCACCTATAGGACTTTGATATACAGAGGTTATTCGTGAGATTTGGTTACCTATAGGCCCTATGGGACTTTGTTGTCTATAGGGTGCCCCTATAGGGTTTTGTTATGCAGAGGTTATCTGTGAGATTTGGTTACCTATAGGCCCTATGGGACTTTGTTGTCTATAGGGTGCCCCTATAGGGCTTTGATATGCGAAGGTTATCCGCAAGGCCTAGTCTAGCTAGCAAGCGTTTTGCGTATATGTCCACTTGATTTGATTATGAATATAAACCTATGATCTCACCAGCGAAAGCTGACTTTTAGCACGTTTTCTCAGGTAATTAAGCGATGATTTTGGATGCTTGGATTGGAGGTTTTGGCATGGTTATACGGTCTAAGGAACTACTTTTCTAAAACTCTGATGTGTATTTGCGGACCTACTTTTATTCCTTTTGGGCCTTATTTTGGATGATTTTGGGATGAATGTAAACTTTAAAACCCCGTTTGGTTGCGTTTTACTCATGTTTACTTTATCTCGTTCTTTTATGACTTGTGTTGGATACCAATCCCCGTAACACNGGATGCTTGGATTGGAGGTTTTGGCATGGTTATACGGTCTAAGGAACTACTTTTCTAAAACTCTGATGTGTATTTGCGGACCTACTTTTATTCCTTTTGGGCCTTATTTTGGATGATTTTGGGATGAATGTAAACTTTAAAACCCCGTTTGGTTGCGTTTTACTCATGTTTACTTTATCTCGTTCTTTTATGACTTGTGTTGGATACCAATCCCCGTAACACCTCGAAAGCTTGATGAGTCTTCCGCTGTACCAAATTTTGGGGGTGTTACAATAAGGTATATCACAAGTGTAGTAAATGGTATAAAGGTTACAGAATTCTACCACGAGCACAGAGAAATATCATCATAACATCATATCATCATAAGTAACATAAACATTATAAATGGAGTAGCTAACTCCCAGAGTGTGAATGACGTGTATGGCACACAATCACCATTCACCAGAAATATAGCATATACATATCAGATCAGATCTAAGATGCATCCATATGCCCCTGCAGAAATCATAATGGCCAGAAACATAATACTTCAGCTCATAATACATAACAGAAAGGGACGCAGAGGATCATCACTCGCCCACCATCGAGTCATGCCATTGGTGCCTCAATGACATGGTCATGGAACCCCCATGACTAGTGAAAGCTTGGGTAGCAAACTGAAGGGTCAAACAGAATGTCATAGCAATGACACAAAATAAGTAAGTCATCAGAAAAATATCATAACATGGGTTCATATAAGGCTCATAGCAAAGGCTCATATAATAAGTGTCGTATTAGAAGTGTCATAATAGAAGGCTCATAACAAAGGTATCATGATCAGAAATAGCTAATAATCAAAAGATGTGTGAGAGTCATGAGAAACCTTAAGAGAAGGGTCAAAATATCTGTACCTAAAACCACAAAAGAAACCATATCAGAAAACACAAGGATCCGTACTATGGTTCTAAGAAACCGCAAAAGAAACCATATTTGAACCGTCCCGAGAACCGAAATTTTGGAATTTTAGGAACCAAGAACCGTACTATGGTTCTAATATACGATCCGGTTTCGGGTACGGTACCGGTACGGTTCCTCGGTTCTTTTCGACACCCCTATCTCAATGAAAAAATCGTCAAATTTGTTTGTAAGTTGTAACAACATCCTCAACAAAATAATATCTAAAAAAGCATAAATATGAAGAGCATATAAAACTTCTCAAAATATGATAGGATGATGCTATTTCAAGAAAACTTATCCGATCCATGTGTAATGGCTATTATTAACTAGTTTTGTCTTGTGTTATATAAAACATGCATTACTCTTAGAAACAAAATAATTACTAAAAAAATACTATAATTACTAACAAACAAAATAATACACGACTGCATAACAGAAACTTTCTCATACATATCCCACTTGACTTTATAAATAAATTCATATATTCGACCTGAGCACAATACACATGAAGATGTTCAAAGCTTACAGCTGATGATTATGTCATGTTGCATTGGGCTGATAAATCAGCCATCAAGCCCATCATCCGAAATTTTGTAGTAGTAATATAATAATTTTTAACCGAGTATAAATCGCTTGGTTCCCATTCTAAAACTATAGATCGATGAGAATATACAAAAATTTAGAAATGCTTTCGCTTCTAAAATTACTTGTTATCGTTTTAGTTTTCATATGCCACGAACATGAAGCTAAAGCTCAGTTTGTGCCACCTTACACTTCCATAGTTGTTCCAGTTACTAAACATACCGATGCTACTAAGCCTCTCTATAGCGTTAAAATCATGACAGCATACATAAACATGCAATTTTTGCATGCAAATTTCTTAATTGATATCGATGCTCCTTTCATATGGCACGACTGCATCCTGCAATGGAACCCTTTTCCGGGAAGTTGCCCTACTAACACTCTTTGCACCTATCCCGTTTCTTGCGAAGAATATCAATGCACGGATGTGAGGACTATTTACTCATACAGGAATCCTTCTTGTCCACCAGTAACAAATAGCTCCACGTTACCTGGTTGGGGATATTGCACGTGCCCAGTTAATGTAGTGAACCCGATTTCAGGATCATGTAGTCAAGCCCTTCTCAACTATGACGATTTCACTGTGAACACGAGCAATGGTAGAAATGTTTTCACGGGTTTATATGGAGCCAATCCTAACGCTGCGTGTGCTCCTACTTCCACATTTCAATTATTCCCCGCAAATGTTAATGGTGTCATGGCGTTTTCATCCTCACCTTACGCGTTACCAGCTTATTTATATCAACCACTTAAAAGATCATTAGCTCTATGTCTGCCTAGCAATCCGTCCACTCCTGGAGTTCTATTTTTTGGTGCTGGCCCTTATTATCTCCTTCCCCAATCCGATGTTGACGTAAGGAGTTTACTCTCTTATACTCCTTTATTAAAGTATCCAGGTTCCTTCGGATACTTTATAGGTGTCAATTCCATTGTAATTAGACGAAGATCTATTGACTTACCCGTGAATAGCACAGCCAAGCTTAGTACAATCGAGCCTTACACCAGTCTTAGAACTGACATTTATAATCGCTTGATCGATATATTTTCGTTCTATACAATTGGAATTCCTCGTGCAAGGCCAGTCGCACCTTTTGGACTGTGTTTCAAGACCTTCACCAGATATATTCTGATGCAGGTTCCTGACATTGATTTGATTCTCCCGAATGGAAAGAAATGGACTATAGCTACTGCCAACTCCGTTAAACAACTTACAAGAGATGTCGCATGCCTAGCGTTTGTCGATGGTGGTACGGCAGCTGAACATGCAATCGTTATTGGGACATTTCAGTTTGAGGATAATTTTCTCGAGTTTAATTTAGAGAATTGGACTTTTGGGTTTAGTTCATCGTTGTTACGTAGGCAGACTTCTTGTGCTAACTTCAACTTTACACTCATCAATAGCAGTTAGAGCTGTTTCATAAAAGCGTATTTGATCAGCTGGATATGGGCTAATTAGCCTTCCTAATAAACATCTTGTTTCATAGTTTGCCTTCATAATTTGCCTTTTCTAGACATGTTAGTTAATAAAAGCACAATGTGTTTAGGCACATTTAGCCCATCTAGTAAAGTAAGGCTTCTCTTTTGTTAACTATATATATACGCATGTATAGTCTTTATTTGCATCATCAATAATACAGATCGTTGTTTGATCTTTAGTTTATACATGACATGAGAGCTGATAGTTCGTTCGGATTTGATAAATAATTGATATGTTCATCTGACTTGTCTCTATTAGTTTTCACCGGTTTGTTGCTCACGTGACCATAATTCATTTTGTTCAAGTAAGTTGTTTTTGTTACTAGCTTTTGATTGGATGTTTGTTCAAGTAAGTTAGTTTTTGTTACTAGCTTTTGATTGTGTGAAAATGTAGGGGGGGGGGGGGG
>LBNU01014073.1:89929-117234 GCA_014162995.1 Artemisia annua | reverse complement strand
TCTTCTAAAGAAACTCAACAAGGTTTCTAAATATATTCCATAAAGACTCAAGAACTTTATTTAGTTTATAATTAAACTCAACCTGGTTTAAATAACCTAAACAAGTTAACAAACTTTTCTACCAATTTGGTAGAAATATTGTAAATAATCTGATATATGATAACAGCTTGTATATTTATCAGATTTTGTTTCAACCAAACTCATCTTGGTTTCAATGAACACGTTTTAGTAATCTAATAAAATAACAACTTGTATTTTATGAGATTTGTTTCAAAGAAACTCCACTTGGTTTCAATGAATCTGATTTCATCATGATTTGAAACCATGTTAGTAATCGGAGCACCAATAACATTCACAAGATTTCACTAGGGTTACAACTATGTTACCATCAGTTAATTTGTGAATATTAAAACACAACAACTGTTAAAACAATATGGTATCTAATAAACTCGACATGGTTTATATAAACTTGTACCAAATATGATTCAAAGAAACACAAAATTGGTTTCAATAAATCCAGATTAAACAATAACATATGTAATAAACAAACTAAAAGAAATCAGTTTGAAAAGAAACTCATCATGGTTTCAATATAAACTGATTCAATAAACTATTTTAAAATCGTTTATAAATCTGTTATACCAAATCTGTTAATTAAAATTCTGTTTAGTTATAAAACTAATTTTAAAAGAAACACAATCTTGGTTTCAGCAGAAAAACAGTTTGTATAAAACTTGTTAATTAAATCAATCCGATTTTAATAAAAGTGTTTTAATTATGTTACACAGAATCTGTTTTAAGATTGTAGGGAAACGATTACACTTTTATTAATAAAATCCAAATTACGATAACTAAAATTAACAGTAAATAAATAACAGAAAAATAATTACAAACAGAATGTAGACAAATAAACGATAATTAAATAAAATAATAAAATAGTCAAAAGACTTACTTGATCACCAAATAGAGATCAACAAAGAAGCACTAAAAGCCGAGGCATGTGTTTGACACGTTTCCATTAAAACAGATTCGCCGTCTGTTTCCCAAGGTACAACAGTAAGTTGTACTGTCGGACTTAACTAAACTGCCAGGAATTTCATCTTAAGAGATGCATATTCCTTATGTTGGAAATCAATAATACTTATTGATTTAATGTGTGTAAAACCTATGGAATTAGGGCGTCTATATATACACAATAGACTCCACCCTAGTTTATGTAATATCCCGTAAATTCCCCTCTTAATTTTAAATGACTAACGAGAGTAATCTATCGTCGTGATTTAATTAACCATTTTTACGGGCTAAATTTTTGCTTTTATTTAACTATGCTAATCTAAATGTTGTAACGCATTCGCACATTCTTTATGTCACCCTCATTTGAACGTACCATGATAGCCTCAATCGCGAATAATACAAACTTATAACACTTAAAAGTCTACGTATCAAAAACTTGGTTGAACGCGTTTACTAAATAATTCTGGCTTATAAAAATTAAACTAAAATTTCATTGGGCCTCGGCCCAATGCCTACGGCAGCCAAACGCTCCCTAAATTAATCATTGGGCTTCGGCTAAACTGTGAATCCATTACTATTCATGGCTCAAAACCAAACCAACTAATTATTAAATTTAATTCTCGACTAAACCTCATTTACTTTGGCTAATTCATTCTATTCACAACTATCACATGGCACATTCAATTACATGACATGACCTCTCTTCATACTTCCCAAAAATCAGCCGAATTAGTAACATGTGATGACAACCAAGCCATTCAACTTTCTCTTTTGCAAATCCCATGCAAAATAATAGTAGATTATAATGTATGGTCATGTCACCTTTAAATTTTCTCTCCTCAACATTGGCTTGTCTTTTTCTCATTCTTCCATCCGAATTTCTTGCTGCAAAGTTACCAAACCAAGTGGGTTATCATTATTTCCTACATGTAACTACTATACAAAGGGAATATTGTTATTATTTCACACCTATAAATACAATACAAGTTGCCAGCTATTTATTACCACAAACTGAAAACAAAGCATAAACAACTCATCCCCTTTTTGCTACTGTCCATCGCAAAGAAAGAAAGGAGAAGCAGGTCGTGAGTTCTAAAACCTCTCTTCATTTTGAATACGTAATGACTTCGAGAGCTTTGAAGGCGTTGGAGTTGTTTTGGTTTCATTTCTCGCTCGTCCCTCGGTCGTCTTCCACTCCGTTTCCCACCACCTCCATTGGTGCAGTAAGTCCTTTCAACAAATTCATGTTCCATTTTCAAACCTTAGCTACTTTATATAACATGCGTGACATGTCTAAGCTTTCCATTTTACTTTCCATATTCTCGTTAATCATTTTCACTAATAACGTGGCATCTCGTTTTCCTGGCGTAGCTATGCATAAAGTGACACAAAAAAATATATATATATAACTATTAATAACGTATGACGAACTTAACATATCATAAGAACTTGCGTCGTAGTAATCTTTAATCTAGTTAACATATAAAATCCACGAGAAGAGACTAGTACTCATGTTTCATGTCGAGCTTGTTGAGTTTTTGGAAACTTAAAACGACTAAAAGAAAGTTATATGTAGATAAAGTTAAGTTTTGGCTAGTTGAACAAGTATCTACTCGTATAATATGGATTAATTATAAGCTAAACTCGTGTGATAGCTTTCAAACCTGTTCCTAAATAGTTACGCTGAAACATGCATCAAAGCTTGAAACATATATATGGAATAACGCATGCAACCCACGACACTGAGTAAAAATTTGCACAAAATAAAACACTTTAACATAAACTTAAATAGAGTTTAACGCATAACTATAACAAAGTAGCAACCTAGTTCAGTTGGTTGCGTCGTATTGGTTGCGAACTAGACGTCTCGAGTTCGAGCCTAGGTAAAGGCAGTTTTGCCATTTTTATTATTTTTACAACTTTCACAGTTTGACAAGTTCAACCCTTCCAATTCGAACCACATGCCATTTTCTTAAAAACATTATTAAGGTTAAAACTTATAATAATATTTACACTTTCAACCCTTGATTTAGAACCACATAACATTTTTTTTAAAAAAGAACTTTATAAGTGTGTAATTTATATTGAACCCTTTTACATTTTTTATCAAAAACTTTTATAAGTTTAATAAACTTATACATTTTACCAATTTTCCGTATATAATAAATATGTTTAACATTATGATTTTTAAAACGTATAACTTAAGTTATTTAATATCAATCAGGAGCAATTATCTTTACAGAAACTCACTAATCCATATAATAGAAATATTTCACATCTACTAAAATTTATCATCGACTAATTATATATCACTATGCATGACAAGAAACATATACGATAGCGATACCTAATACATAACAGACAAGTTATATAGTATATAACTTTGTCTTTTTTTAACTTTAAGCATTCTGCCACGAAAGCCACCTCTGCCACAAAACCACTCGGTCATCCAACATTGATTCAAATCACAACTCTCAATAAGTCGAACTTATCTCAGACTTCCACAGATTCAGGTTGTCTTTTGGAGCCATTCCTATTCTGCGATGACATTACTTTACTCTGCCTACCATTCCACTAAGGTGAGTCATAGCCCCTCTCTTTCTTTCTTTTTTATAATTGTTTTATAAATGTTTTGGGGGAGATACATGCTCAACTACATGTTTTATACTTTTACAAATACTCGTTAGCTATGGTACATATTACCGTAAGTTCTTAGCCCAACTATTTCTCGTTTTAACTAAGCTCTTTGGGGGAGATACATGCTCAACTACTGGTTATGTTATGGGTGCTAACAACTGGCCCACTGTTTATGTTATGGGTGCAACAACGTGGCCCAAATCTTGAGACTTGTGTTCAACTGATTTCTAAACAAACCATGGGTGTATAACAATGTAACCCACTACCGCTTTTATTAATAATGGTGTCTATTACAATTATTACCTAAACTTGGAATTATTGGAAAATCAACTGGCTTTATGCTAAGTCCATGGATTTACTCACACTTTGGTATTGGATAATCAACTGTTTATTTATAATTACTATGGACTCAATAACTCTTTTGATTTCGGAAATCAACTATTTTACTTACAAACTCTATGAACTCACCAACCTTTGTGTTGACGCTTTTAGCATGTGTTTATCTCAGGTCCATAATGAGCAAGGATGGCACGGAGGAGCACAGATATACAAGAAGGCTATAAATTTTACTATCATTCGAAAACTTATTTATTTAACTTTGAAAGGAAATGGGACCTCATTTTATAAACTCTGATTTTTATAAAAATTCGAATGATAAATCTTTTAAAACGACTAAATTGACAATCGTTTCTACTATTAAATTGTTGAGCCATGAAGTAACACCCAATCTAAATTCCGATGTATATCTTAAAATTGGGGGTGTTACAGTTTACTCCTCCTACCGATGTGGGATAGAAAGTAAACTATTATTCCACTTTAGTCATGGTACCGAATGACTAACTTTGAGACCCGATATCTCATTCACATCAACTCTATTTTGGACACATAAAGGCTTATTGCGAAGCTCTCTTCGAGGAGAACGCAAACCTACAAACTATTACTTATATATATGATACATAAATATAAATAATTGTGTCCAAAGTTGGTCAAAAGTCAATTTTCCCAACAAATTTTCCAACATTAATTTGTTTGTTGGTTTGATGGATGCTCAAATTTAATAGATGAAAGCTGAACATGTGGATTTAAGATCTGCTGGTGTGTTTTAATATTAAGTACAACGAATGTGGATGAATCCCACATCTCAGCCCAAAATTAAGCGAAAACTAACATATCAATGATGCTCAAACCTTACCTATCATAAGAATGACATGTCACACTTATGAGAGCCAATTATAGATGCTATTTAAGTTGACCACGAATACTAATATTAAAAGCATTAACAAACTGCATTTGATCATTAGTCAAACCAAACCAGGATCATCAAAGTCATCATTATCATACATATCTTGTTACATCTTTTTCACTTTTTGCATCATCATTAATACATCTTTATTTTCTACGAGAAAGAGTATCCTAATGGTGGTTTAGATTGTTGGGTTGATCCTTTTTCATTATTTATTTTAACTTTTGTCAAAAAAACTAAACATAAAACAAAGACAAAATTACACGGATGGTCCCTGTCGTTTACACGGATTACAAGTTTAGTCCCTAAGTCAAAATAAGTACACTAGACATCCCTAATTTTGAAACCTGTCACCCTTTTAGTCCCTAATTTGGATGGGCCGTTAGTTTATCCGTTAAGTTATCTGCACCGTGAGTCCTCCGTTAATATTTTTTGCACCGTTAGTCCTCATTTTCTAAAAAAATCCTTATTTTTTTTCACCGTTAGTCCCTCCGTTAATATTTTGCACCGTCGTTAATCTTTTTACGTTTTCGTCCATTCTTTTACGTTCTCGTCCGTTTTTTTAACGTTTTCGTCCATTTTTTTTTACGTTTTTGTCAATCTTTTTACGTTTTCGTCCATTTTTTTATATTCTCGTCCGTTTTTTTAACGTTTTCGTCCATTTTTGTTTTTTTTTTTATGTTTTTGTCAATCTTTTTACGTTTTCGTCTATTTTTTTACGTTCTCGTCCATTTTTTTTAACGATTTCGTCCATTTTTTTTACGTTTTTCTCAATCTTTTTACGTTTTCGTCCATTTTTTATTTACGTTTTGCCCATTTTTTTTTTATTTGGTAAGTATACTAAAAGAAAACTTGGCATTCGATAAAAATGTTTCAGCATCGATTTTAAATCACGATTTTGACCCCTTTCTGGTCTGAATCATTAAAAGTGTAGAACATGAAAGTTGTCCGAAATGATGTTTTACATCAAGACTCTCGAGATTTTAACCTGAAAAATGCAAAACAAGGGCTGTTTACTACCAAAACTTAAGCCATTTTCGTTCGTTATCATTCGTTCGTTATATATCAAATCGGGCTCATAGTCCAGTGTATATATCTTAGAGGAGAAAACTATAAGAACATCTTTACTTTTTCGTCCGTTTTTTCAAATAAGTTTGATCTTTTACGCAAGTACAAAATTTACAAAAGTTTATAAGTTTATAAGTTTTGGTAGTAAACATCCATTGTTTTGCATTTTCTGGTGAAAATCTCGAGAGCCTTGATGTAAAATATCATTCCAGACAACTTTCATGTTTTACATTTTTGATGATTCAGACCAGAAATAGGTCAAAATCGTGATTTAAAATCNCTTTTTACGTTTTCGTCCATTCTTTTACGTTCTCGTCCGTTTTTTTGACGTTTTCGTCCATTTTTTTTTTACGTTTTTGTCATTTTTTTACGTTTTCGTCCATTTTTTTATATTCTCGTCCGTTTTTTTAACGTTTTCGTCCATTTTTGTTGTTTTTTTTTATGTTTTTGTCAATCTTTTTACGTTTTCGTCTATTTTTTTACGTTCTCGTCCATTTTTTTACGTTTTTCTCAATCTTTTTACGTTTTCGTCCATTTTTTATTTACGTTTTGCCCATTTTTTTTATTTGGTAAGTATACTAAAAGAAAACTTGGCATTCGATAAAAATGTTTCAGCATCGATTTTAAATCACGATTTTGACCCCTTTCTGGTCTGAATCATCAAAAGTGTAGAACATGAAAGTTGTCCGAAATGATGTTTTACATCAAGACTCTCGAGATTTTAACCTGAAAAATGCAAAACAAGGTATGTTTACTACCAAAACTTAAGTCATTTTCGTTCGTTATCATTCGTTCATTATATATCAAATCGGGCTCATAGGCCAGTGTATATATCTTAGAGGAGAAAACTATAAGAACATCTTTACGTTTTCGTCCGTTTTTTCAAATAAGTTTGATCTTTTACGCAAGTACAAAATTTACAAAAGTTTATAAGTTTATAAGTTTTGGTAGTAAACATCCATTGTTTTGCATTTTCTGGTGAAAATCTCGAGAGCCTTGATGTAAAATATCATTCCAGACAACTTTCATGTTTTACATTTTTGATGATTCAGACCAGAAATAGGTCAAAATCGTGATTTAAAATCAACACAGAAACCAAATTTTCTTTTAGTATGCTTACCTAATCCAAAAAAAAATAAAAAAAAAAATAAAAAAAAAGCGAAAACGGATAAAAACATAAGAAAACAGACGAAGACGTAGAAAAGAGGACGAAAACGGATAAAAACATATNTAAAATATCATTCCAGACAACTTTCATGTTTTACATTTTTGATGATTCAGACCAGAAATAGGTCAAAATCGTGATTTAAAATCAACACAGAAACCAAATTTTCTTTTAGTATGCTTACCTAATCCAAAAAAAAAAAAAAAAAAAAAAAAAAAAAAAAAAAAAAAAAAAAAAAAAAAAAAAAAAAAAAAAAAAAAAAAAAAAAAAGAAAAAAAAAAAAAAAAAAAAAAAAAAAAAAAAAAAAAACAAAAAAAAAAAAAAAAAAAAAAAAAAAAAAAAAAAAAAAACGGATAAAAACATAAGAAAACAGACGAAGACGTAGAAAAGAGGACGAAAACGGATAAAAACATATGAAAACATACGAAAACGTAAAAAAACGGACGAAAATATAAAAAAAGCGTACTAAAACGTAAAAATACATATGAAAACGTAAAAAAATGGACGAAAATGTAAAAAAGCGGACAAAAACGTAAAAAAATGGACGAAAACGTTAAAAAATGGACGAGAACGTAAAAAAATGGACGAAAACGTTAAAAAAATGGACGAGAACGTAAGAAAATGGACGAAAACGTAAAAAGATTGACAACGGTGCAAAATATTAACGGAGGGAATAATGGTGCAAAAAATGAGGACTTTTTTATAAAATGAGGACTAACGGTGCAAAAAATATTAACGGAGGACTAACGGTGCAAATAACTTAACGGATAAACTAACGGCCCATATAAATTAGGGACTAAAAGGGTGACAGGTTTCAAAATTAGGGATGTCTGGTGTACTTATTTTGACTTAGGGACTAAACTTGCAGTCCGTGTAAACTACGGGACCATCCGTGTAATTTTGTCTAAAACAAATTACTTTTGAATAACGTTTCTATTTTGCCAACACTTACACCACCAAATGAAAAAATAAAAAATAAATAAACCGAGAATATATGAACTAATCGGGTGAAACTGCTATGACAAAAGTTCATTACGAAACAATAAATATCTAAAGAACAAATCCCTCAATCTCAGCCTTTAATTTACATTTCATCTGACGGTGCTGATTAAACATATCAATTCATTTTAAATTAACTTGGGGGTAGTTTTGTAACTTTACTCTCTCATTTACTCACCCGTCTCATTTACTTTTTTCTTGTTTTCTCACCACCCCCAATTCTCTCTCAACAATTCTCTCTCAATAACCATTTCCCCATTTTTAAACCCTAACCCTCAAATTCAAAATTGATCTAAACCACACCACCGCCACCACCTTCAACTGTCACCACACTCACCACCACTAACCTTCAACCTCCGCCATCACGACCATTGCACCGCAGCCGTCACAACCGGTGCACCACCGCAGTCAAAACCGTTGCACCGCCGCCACTAACATCGATGCACCTCCGTCACTACCACCACCACCTGCATCGCCATAACAACTACTACCAGCACCTCTATTAAGAAGGCATACGTTAGCTAGAGGAAACATTGTATTGATGCGAGTTATCGGAACCTTGATACTAAAAAGTTAAGCAAATGCGATGCTAAGAAAATGGCGTGGGACGAATTAGAGGAGATAATCAAAATTTGGATGAAATCAGCGAAGAATCTGTTTAAGAAGGCATACGTTATAATTTTAAAGATTTTCACTTTTCTTGTATACATTCGAGAAGAATCTGTTTAAGGGAACTTTGTTGCTATTGCCAAAGAAAACAATGAGCTAAGACAAAGAATAGGTGAAATGGAGGTGGATGACCACAAGAAAAACAAAAGATTAAAAGTTGTTGGGGTTCTTGTTGGTTTTCTAGCCACCCATAAAGTGCTTTTGGTCTTCATTATTGACTTTGTGCACCTATAACCTTGAGTTTGGTACACGCAATTAGATGTTCTAAAGCAACACCATTGGTTGCTCGAATGATGTGTAAAAAGCTACATGGGTCTAAGTAAGTTGATTGATATTAAATGGTCAGTGAATCAACATGTAGCAAAATGTTTGTAGCAATGAATCCCATGGGATTTCATAAGAATCCCATGGGATTCACAATGAATCCCATGGGATGCACCAAAGAATCTCATGGGATTCATACCGAATCCTTTGTGATTTATCGTTTTTTTACGAATCCCGTGGGATTTCTTAACGAATCCCGTGGGATTTTTCTGGACAGAAATTTTGAAATTTTTTTTTTGCCTTTTTATGAATCCCATGGGATTTTTACGAATCCCATGGGATTTTTCTAGACGGAAATTTTGAAAAAAAANTACATATGAAAACGTAAAAAAATGGACGAAAATGTAAAAAAAGCGGACAAAAACATAAAAAAATGGACGAAAACGTTAAAAAAAACGGATGAGAACGTAAAAAAATGGACGAAAACGTAAAAAGATTGACAAAAACGTAGAAAAAAATGGACGAAAACGTTAAAAAAATGGACGAGAACGTAAGAAAATGGACGAAAACGTAAAAAGATTGACAACGGTGCAAAATATTAACGGAGGGACTAACGGCGCAAAAAATGAGGACTTTTTTATAAAATGAGGACTAACGGTGCAAAAAATATTAATGGATGACTAACGGTGCAAATAACTTAACGGATAAACTAACGGCCCATCCAAATTAGAGACTAAAAGGGTGACAGGTTTCAAAATTAGGGATGTCTGGTATACTTATTTTGACTTAGGGACTAAACTTGCAGTCCGTGTAAACCACAGGGACCATCCGCGTAATTTTGTCTAAAACAAATTACTTTTGAATAACGTTTCTATTTTGCCAACACTTACACCACCAAATGAAAAAATAAAAAATAAATAAACCGAGAATATATGAACTAATCGGGTGAAACTGCTATTACTATTTCTAAAATACACATACATCGAAAAAGATTGCCCAATCTCGACACTTATTAAATACACCACGCGGTTGACTATTGATTACTACTTCGAATAAGTATTATCAGTGAGCGTAAAGTTGAAGTGTGAACAAGAGGTCTGCTTACGCAATAATGACGAACTAATACCAAAACGCGAATTCACATTATCAAAGACTACTAAGTTATCCTCGAACTGAAACGTCCCAATCATGATTGCAGGCTCACTTGTTGCACCGCCATCAATGAACGCTAGACAAGCCACGTTTTTTGTTATTTGCTTGATGGAGTTAGTTGTTGATATAGTCCAATTCTTCCCATCTTGGAGACTTAAATCAATGCCAGGAACCTTCAAGCTAACCGTACCATTATACTTGGATGTTTTGAAACAAAGGCTAAATGGTGCGATTGCCTTTGCAGGAGGGATCTTTTTCGTAACCTTTGAAAACCTCTTAACCACACTATTATAAATGTCGGTTCTAAGAGTGGTGTAAGGATCAGTTGTACTAAGCTTTGTGGTGATATTTGCGGGAACCGTGATTGATCTATTCTTAATAAAAATGGCGTTGACACGGATAAAGTATCCAAAAGAATCTGGCTGTTTTAGCAACGGAGTGTAGGAAAGGTAACTCGTGACATCAATATCCGACTGAGGATTAAAGAAATAAGGACCATTTCCTAAAAATAGAACCCCACGAACAGATAACCTGCTAGGTAAACATATAGCTATTATTTGTGTAATGGAAACCAGATAACCTCGAGAAGTTGGTAAAGCATAACGAGCTGCCGAAAGAGCCATGACACCAGTAACATTAGCAGGGAATGATTTGAATGAGGTAGAAGAAGCACAAGAAGCATACTGGAAAAAATAGAATACTTCTTTAAAAAATTGTCTACCTTTGCTTGTGTGTAAAATGAAAGCATCGTGATTAGCATAAGCAAGGCCACACAATCCTGTAACAGGATCGAGTACATTAACCGGGCATGTACAAGTTCCTATATCAGGTGGGCTAGGAATGTTAGTTATCGATGGGCAAGAAGGATTATGATATGTGTAAATATTCTGCAAATCCCTGCATGGATCTTCATTGCATGGAAGTGGTGATCTACAGATCTTTTCGATACGACAATAATGATCTCTATCTGCTATTCTCTTTGTAAAGATGCATGCATGATATGTGAGAGGAGCATCAATGTCAATAAGTAAGTTTTCATGCAATTTATCTCCGACTGATAATATGGTTTGAACGCTATAGAGAGGCTTAGCCGCATCGATGTGTTTCCTTATTGGAGCAACTAAGGAGGTATGAGCGTATGGTACATATTGAGATATTGCTTCATGCTGATGAGAAATGAAAGCTAGAAAGATGAGGATTATTTGGATAAGGGAAACCATTTTTATATGCTTGTATATTTTGAACTGTACTTTTTGCAAGTGCATCTCAAGTATTTAAAATCATTTCTAAGAGTGGTGTAAGGCTCAAGTGTACTAAGCTTGGTAGTGGAATTCACAGGAATGCCAATAGATTTTTGTTTGATTACAATGGATGTGACACCAATATAATACCCAAAAGAATCTGGATGCTTTAACAATGATGTATAAGAAAGCAAACTCCTTACATCGACATCCGAGTTTGGAAGTAGGTAATAAGGACCAGTTCCAAAAAATAGAACTCCAGGAGCAGACGATGTGCTAGGCAAACAAAGAGCTATTATCTTTTTTAGTGGTTGAAATAATAAAGCTGGTAATGCATAAGGTGAGGTCGAAAATGCCATGACACCAGTGACATTAGCAGGGAATGACTTAAATGATGAAGAAGGAGCGCATGCTGCAGCGTTAGGATAAGCACCATATAGACCAGTGAAAACATTTTTACCATCACTGGTATTCACCGTGAACTGATCATAACTAAGCTGGGCATCACCACAAGATCCGTTAATTGGGTTAATTACATTGACAGGGCATGTACAAAACCCCCAACCAGGCAACGTAGAACTGTTGGTTACAGGAGGACATGAAGCAGAATTCTCGTATGAGTAAGAAGTTCTCACATCAGTGCATTGAAATTCTTCGCACGAAACAGGAGATGTGCAATATGTATTGTTGGGACAACTTCCTGGAAATATGTTCCACTGCAAGATGCAATCGTGCCATATGAATGGGGCGTCAAGGTCTATAAGGAACTTTGCATGCAAGTATTGCATGTTTACGTACGTCGTCATGATCTGAACACTATAGAGATCCTTAGCAGCATCAGTATGTTTGTTAACTGGAACAACTATGGAAGTGTAAGGTGGTACATATTGTGCTATGGCTTCATGCTGGTGAGTTACGAAGGCTAGAACGATAACTGATAGTCGTAGAAGCAAATGCATTTTCATATATGTGTGTGTTTTCGATTGTAGTTTCTTATAGAGCATCACACAGATTTATATAGAGGTGTCACAAGTTCTTTTAGCATGTATACGTAATATAAAAATGGATATTGATTTTTTACCAACCTTATCTATGACCAAAAGAATAAATGCCGTCTTGGTCTCTTGGAAGACTAATTAATACACATATATACAAATATACATTGCAAGACTTTGTTAACCATCTTGTAACTTGCCATAATATACAATGGCAATTTGAGAAACATTTTGAAAATAATAATAATAATAATAATAATAATAATAATAATAATAATAATAATAATAATAATAATAATAATAATAATAATAATAATAATAATAATAATAATAATAATAATTTGTCAATATAATTTGTTAAACATTTTTTTCTATATAAAGTTCATGGTTTAGTATATATTAAATATACAAAATTGAATAATAATGTATATACATTGTAATATGTGCGTGTGTTCAAAGAATGTTGGCTTTATTGGAAACTAACGATGGAACAAAGGGTACAATGGAAGCAAAACTAGACAAAGCAAAAGATTTCATCTTTAATTTCTTGGTGTTGTCATATTTTGAATGGGTTACAAGTATTATTTAAAAGGTGTCAATTAATTCAATTGCACGTAACTTATTTTTTATACAAAAAATCACATGCACCAGTTGAATACATGAATCTTATACCCTTAAGTCGCCATATAAGTGGGATCTGGATGGGAAAGTTTTTGTCATAGACGCAAATGCCTCTTACTGTTTTTCGGGGGGGCGTAGTTTTTAAACCACCATAAAAATTTTGAGGTTTATAATTCAAATCTTACTAGATACATATTTGAGAGTAGCCAAGAAAAGGGTCGGAAATAGTCACGGTATATACTGGTTAATACGTGTACATCTAAGTTAAAGACTCACTCTCTCCGAATAATGTGAACAGTGAAAAGCTCATTTGATTGTAAAGTTGAACCGTTATTGGGTTTGGGTCAACTATTTTGTATCTCTTGAATATGGAAGAATGCCAATTTTTGTCTCCCTTTTTATATACTTCTAAGCATGAGTTTTACTTTCTATATCATATCATTAGAATTGTCCTACGAAGTTGTAACAGACTAGAACAATCGAGCTAGCTACGGTAAAGCATACTACGACTGCACCATCTCAACATGCACATGTTTGAATGAAACTGGATGTTAAAACATTAAATACATCAATATATCTAAATTTACATGAAAAGACATATATTGTGGATTGGGGAGTTGGCCATACTAGACTTGGTCCAATGTTCTGGAATGGTAGGGGCTGTCTGATCCCCCAAACTCTGTCTGCAAACTCGATAGGTTCTTCTGTTAGCATGCCAGACTGAAAGGTTGGGTTTTATATACTCGGATATATTAAAGGTGTTTAGGGTAAAGGGGAGTAATCCTGCACCCTGGTAAATATATTAACCAAAAAACTTTTAAGTACAATGGATATGGGTGAAGTCCCACATCTCAGCCCGTTACATAGGCTAAAAGCTTACATAACAAGATACTTCCTAATTTCTAAAAACTAGAAATCAAACCACAACTCAATGATAACAAGAACAACGAAATGAATTACTTCCTAGGGCCTTGAAGCTTGGTACCATACATGGCATTAAAAGCATCCAAATTACCAGGAAGATCATACACCTGGTTCGCATAATCATCATAGTCATCATACTCTTGTTCAAACTCTTGCCCCCCACCAAAAAGATTAGCAGACTCATCAAATGGGTTGGCAACCTCGTCTTCAGAATCAGACACCACAATTTCTCCCACCTTTGAAAATGGGTTTCCCCTCTTAGTGGCAGAATTCGACGGGATAGGATGACCATTATCATCCACAAGAGTTGCTCTACCATCAATAAGTAACTTTTCAAGCTTTCCAATTTTTTCAACAATAGGAGTAGAACCCTTACTCAACTCTTCCTCATTAACTTCCATAGTATTACCTGTCTTATTAGACTCATCCTTATTAACTTCAATTGTACTAGCTGTCTTACTAGACTTATCCGCATTAACTTCCATTGAGATCTTCTTGGCATTATGAACATATAAGTTAATACTAACTATTTAAGAAATAATCTATTTAGTAAAAGACTTGGAGAACTTTGACCATAAAGAAAAAGTCAATGGTCAAGGAATAACCGGTGTATATGTCCTTACGTCATGAAAGGATAATCCACATAAAAGTCCAATGGGTAACGTATGAAAGGTACTTGATGTTGTGTTAAAGGTAGCATAAGTTAATAGGAGCAATATTTAATTGTACAACTAAGACTATGAAAAGTCAATCAAACCATGCAACGTAACATGGTAAAACTTACTACGTATATTATACGCTTTAGAACATGGACATAATTAATTACAAGTGAAAGAGTTAAGGTGGACTCATTTGAACCAGAACATGTACACTTATGATCTTGTTAATTACACAATATGGACTTATTTTGAAACAATTAATGGACTCATTTTGGCCCAGAAATGCTATTTATTCGACTTATTAACTATCGTTATTTAAGAAAGCCAGATATACAGGAATACTTGTCCATCATGCGATTCCAGCTGAGCGCCTACAGAAGTAGTTTCAGACTTTCAGGGACCATCAGTGAGTGTAAAGTTAAAATTTGCACAAGAAGTTTGCTCACGCAACAGCGAGGAGCTAAACCCAAAAGTCGAATTCTGTAAATCAAACACCAGGAAGTTATCCTCGAACTGAAACGTCCCAATCACAATTGGATGTTCAGTTGTCACACCTCCATCAACAAATGCAAGACACGCCACGTCTTTTGTTATTTGCTTAATGGAGTTAGATGCAGATATATTCCAGCTTTTCCCATCCTGGAGACTGAAAACAATATCAGGAAATGTTATACCAATTCGGGGGCCAACGTTGAACGTCCTGAAACACAGGCCAAAGGGAGCTACCGGGATCGCACGAGGGATTCCAATTGTAGCCAAAGAATATGTACGAATCACGCTTTTGTATATATCAGTTCTAAGAGTGGTGTAAGGCTCAAGTGTACTAAGCTTGGTAGTGGAATTCCCAGGAATGCCAATAGATTTTTGTTTGATTACAATGGATGTGACACCAATATAATACCCAAAAGAATCTGGATGCTTTAACAATGATGTATAAGAAAGCAAACTCCTTACATCGACATCCGAGTTTGGAAGTAGGTAATAAGGACCAGTTCCAAAAAATAGAACTCCAGGAGCAGACGAGGTGCTTGGCAAACAAAGAGCTAATATCTTCTTAAGGGGTTGAAATAAATAAGCTGGTAATGCATATGGTGAGGTCGAAAACGCCATGACACCAGTAACATTAGCAGGGAATGAGCTAAATGATGATGAAGGAGCGCATGCTGCAGCGTTCGGATAAGCACCATATAGACCAGTGAAAACATTTTTACCATCGCTGGTATTCACCGTGAACTGATCATAACTAAGCTGGGCTTCACCACAAGATCCATTAATTGGGTTAATTACATTGACAGGACATGTACAAAATCCCCAACCAGGCAACGTAGAGCTGTTGGTTACAGGAGGACATGAAGCAGAATTCTCGTATGAGTAAGAAGTTCTCACATCAGTACATTGAAATTCTTCGCACGAAACAGGAGATGTGCAATACGTATTGTTGGGACAACTTCCTGGGTACATGTTCCACTGCAGGATGCAATTGTGCCATATGAAAGGAGCGTCGATGTCTATAAGGAAATTTGCATGCATGTATTGCATGTTTACGTACGTCGTCATGATCTGAACACTATAGAGATCCTTATCAGCATCGGTATGCTTGTTAACTGGAACAACAATGGAAGTGTAAGGTGGTACATATTGTGCTATGGCTTCATGTTGGTGAGACACAAAGGCTAAAACGATAACTAATAGTCGTAGAAGCAAATGCATTTTCATATATATGTGTGTTTCCGAGTGTAGTTTCTAATTATAGGGCATCACACAGATTTATATAGAGGTGTCACAAGTTCTTTTTGCATGTATACGTAATATAAAATTGGATATTGATTATTTACCAACCTTATCTATGACCAAAAGAATAAATGCCGTCTTGGTCTCTTGGGAGACTAACTAATACACATACAGATATACATTGCAGACTTTGTTAACCATCTTGCAACTTGCCATAATACAATGGCATTTTGAGAAAACATGCATTTTGAAAAATATATATATATATATATATATATATATATATATATATATATATATATAATTTGTTAAACATTTTTTTCAATATAAAGTTCATGGTTTAGTATATTAACTAAACAAGATTGAATGATAATGTATACATTGCAATTTGTGGCGCGTGTGTTCAAAGAATGTTGGCTTTATTGGAAACTAACGATGGAACAAAGGGTACAATGGAAGCAAAACTAGACAAAGCAAAAGATTTCATCTTTAATTTCTTGGTGTTGTCATATTTTGAATGGGTTACAAGTATTATTTAAAAGGTGTCATCTAATTCAAGTGCACGTAACTTATTTTTATACAAAAAAATCACATGCACAGTTGAATACATGAATCTTATACCCTTAAGTCGCCATATAAGTGGGATCTGGATGGGAAAGTTTTTGTCATAGACGCAAATGCCTCTTACTGTTTTTCGGGGGGCGTAGTTTTTAAACCACCATAAAAATTTTGAGGTTTATAATTCAAATCTTACTAGATACATATTTGAGAGTAGCCAAGAAAAGGGTCGGAAATAGTCACGGTATATACTGGTTAATACGTGTACATCTAAGTTAAAGACTCACTCTCTCCGAATAATGCGAACAGTGAAAAGCTCATTTGATTACCCGTAATCTGTAAAGTTGAACGGTTATTGGGTTTGGGTCAACTATTTTGTATCTCTTGAATATGGAAGAATGCCAATTTTTGTCTCCCTTTTTATATACTTCTAAGCATGAGTTTTACTTTCTATATCATATCATTAGAATTGTCCTATGAAGTTGTAACAGACTAGAACAATCGAGCTAGCTACGGTAAACCATACTACGACTGCACCATCTCAACATGCACATGTTTGAATGAAACTAGATGTTAAAACATTAAATACATCAATATATCTAAATTTACATGAAAAGACATATATTGTGGATTGGGGAGTTGGCCATACTAGACTTGGTCCAATGTTCTGGAATGGTAGGGGCTGTCTGATCCCCCAAACTCTGTCTGCAAACTCGATAGGTTCTTCTGTTAGCATGCCAGACTGAAAGGTTGGGTTTTATATACTCGGATATAATAAGGTGTTCAAATGGAGCGAGCTTCCCCTTTGGCAAGAAAGTATGGTTCAGTTTGAATGGCTTAATGATCCGTGTAAGGCATGTGCTAGCATTTGGTTAGGTGGGTTGGTTTTTGAATTTTTTTCATTACAATTTATCTGCTTTTGCCTTGGCTTCTCGCTAGTTTCTTAAATAAAATCTTCTTTTTTTTTTGCCGTTCGAAATAGAAAATCAAAAAATAGCAATTTCTTAGTAGTCTATCGCAAATGATGTTTATAATCAGCATATATTATCAAATTGAATTTATAAAGTAATCATTTTTCATTCAGATTTTAGCATGAGTTAACTATGAACACTTAACAGTACCTTTGCATATAATTCAGATCATTAAAGTTTACATGAATTTATTGATTGCAATACAAATTTTTTTACCCAACAAAAACTGATCATGCATTTCAAGATTAGATTCAAGTGCTGGTAAAGTTGAAGCTTGTACAAGAAGTTCCTTTATTTAACAAGGACGAACTGAACCCCAAAGTTGAATTGACTAAATCGAATACGAGGAAGTTATCCTCCATCTGGAATGTCCCGATAATGATTGCATGTTCACTTGACACACCGCCGTCAACAAAGGCTAAACACGCCACATCTTTTGTTACTTTCTTGATGGAGTTGGTTGTGGAAATAGTCCACTTATTCCCATCCTGGAGACCGAAATCAATATCTGGAACTTTTGTACTTACTTGGGTACCGTTGGTGAAGGTACTGAAACAAAGGCCAAATGGGGCGACAGGCTTCGCTCGAGGGATTCGTTTTGTAACCATTGAAAACCTCCGAACCACTTGGTTATAAATGTTGGTTCTAAGAGTGGTGTAAGGCTCAATTGTACTAATCTTTGTAGTGCTGTTTGCTGGAACGTCGATAGATCTCTTTTTAATTACAATGGAACTGACACTAATAAAATATCCAAAAGAATCTTTGTGCTTTACAAATGGAGTGTAAGAAAGTAAACTCCTTATGTCGACATCCGGATGTGGATGAAAATAATATGGGCTACTCCCAAGAAACAGAACCCCTGTGGCGGACACTACACTGGGTAAACATAAAGCAAATGATCTTGGAAATGCTCCAAAAAGGAAAGCAGGTAATGCGTAAGATGAAGATGACAGTGCCATTACACCACTAACATTTGCCGGAAATGATTCAAACGACGAAGAAGGAGCACACGCGGCGTTTGGGTAAATACCATAAAAATCAGGAAAAGCATTTCTACCATCAGTTGCATTGAACGCATATTCATCATAATTCAGCATCGCTTCACCACATGATCCATTGATGGGATTCACTACACTGACAGGGCATGTGCAATATCCCCAACCAGGTAATGTTGAACTGTTGGTTGGTGGAGGGCATGAAGAATGCTCATAAGAAGAGGACGTCCGCACGTCTGTGCATTGATATTCTTCACAGGAAACAGGAGAGGTACAAATCGTGTTCCCAGGGCAACTATTTTGATACCAGTTCCATATAATGATGCAATCAGACCATGTGAAAGGAGCATCTACGTCTATGAGGAAGTTCGTGTGGATGAATTGCATGTTTACATATTTTGTCATAATTTGAACGCTGTAGAGAGGTGTAGCAGAATCAGTATGTTTGTTAACTGGAGCAACTACGGAAGTGTGTGGTGGTACCCATTCCGCAATGGCTTCATGTTCGTAAGAGATACACATGAAGACTATAATGAGAAGAATTTCTCGTAAATGGAAAATCATTTTAATGTTTGCTTTGTATCATGTGGATTGCAACATTCTTTAAAGGGTGATTTATAAGCCATTTTTTGTTAGGATATCGTGTTTGAGTAAGATCGAATCACATTGATGTGAACATTAGAAACGAAGTCTCATAGGTTGGCCTTACATATGAAGCTAACTAGTTTTGGCATTCTGGTTGACCAACTAACCAAGCTTATAGGTTTCGCATTATATAAAATTTATTTCAATTGCCACCACGTTAAAAAGATAGATGATGATGAACTGAATAACAAGGATCATAGGTTTAAAATAAAATGGGTTCTTAAGGATTCACTTTGATTTTAATTTTTCTTTCATACAGATTGATTTCGGGCAAAAAAAGGGATAATACATTTTCAAAGATCCTATTTTGAATAATTGTTTTATGCAATACGAATATTAATATACCTCAACTAGCGAGGAGCTAAATGAAGGAAGCAGTACATATCTCTGAAAGCGGGGTAGACACTCATGTAGACTGCTGAGCTTAAACTATAAACCATGCATTTCACTCAGTGAGTAAACGAGCTGGTCCAAGATCTTGCTTCTTTCACATACCTAAATTTCATTTCGAATGTAACGACACAATATGCACATCCAAAAAACAGAACAGAAACAGGGGATGCTTTAATAATATACAGTTTGTGACTTTGTTCTTTCGAAGACTCCAGATTTACCATAGGTATCTGGCACACTTTCTTCCATATTGCTTAAGCAAGTTCGAATTTGAATATCATATGCTCTTATTTTTTAGGCTCGTCATCGCATAATGAACATAAAACTGAGTTAACATATCTTTGCCTATGTACTCGATGTTGACATGGGCTGGTACATGATTTCACCAATTCTTCCAAGAGAGTATATTGAGTTCCTTGAAACCAACTTATTCCCTCTAGTAATAATCATGATTACTATTACTATTATTACTATAATTTTAGTTGTTGTTATCCTTTATGAAATAATAAAGAAACACCAGTATTATTTTTACTACATTTTGTTTTTTTTTTTTAAATAAAGATTTTGTTATTTGTAACCCTAATGGTTACGTTTAATAATGAAAAACATGCACTGAGGGGTGATACATTTATTTGGTTGGAAAATAAGGGTTGGGTGGTTATTCTGAAGGTAAATTTATGCAGAATTTCTTAAACATTATGTGTTAAGTTTAGCATTTTTCTTTAAATAAATATAAGATACCATACTTTCTCAAAGATACGTTGTAGAAAAACCGTTTTAAGTAACCATCTACTAAATTTAGCATTTTTCATTTGAATATATATAGGATACCATACTTTCTCTAAGGTACGTTTCAGAAAAACTGTCTTTAAGTAACCATCTACTAAATAAATAGATGAATCATATCTTAATATACGTGTTCAGAAAAAATATCTTAATATAATAATATATTTAGACATGAAGTTGTCTCTTATTCAAAGTCAATGCATGACTTCTTAATTTTATGTGTAACATTAATATTGGCATTCAAGTTTGGCCATGTTCCGATGCTTCCATTTTAAAGATTGTAAATTGTGTGGGTCAATGAAATTTATAACCATTCAAGGGTTGCCTAATAGCAAAAGGGTTTGAGACTATTACTCTAAAATGTGTGAGGTCTCAAGTTTAATTCGTCACGCCAACCTTCTGAAAAAGAAGAGTTTTACCTGGTTTGAGTCTGTGTGGCGGATGATTCAAACCTCATGGATTAGTCGGCCAAAAAGGGTCACAAACCATGTTTACCAAAAAAATAGTCCATGAACTTTTCCTTTAAATAGAGGATACTAATCCAATATTTCCTGGATATTTTTTATACCAAGTTGAAAGTTGTTAATCCATTTTCTATGATTTAAATTTTAAATCAATGTTCACACCACCAGTTAGCTTCAATAGAAAACATAGGGAATGTGCACATCTTCCATTATGTATCTATATAAATCTGCTTCGGCCCATATCGAAATCACACAGTTGACAAAATACAATCAGTTAACATGAATCATATTCTGCAAGTTGTTGTTCTAATTCTAGGCTTTATCTCCTATCAACATCAAGCCATAGCACAATCTGAACTACCTTACAATTCCTTTTTTCTTCCACTAAACAAACATACAGATGCTGCTAAGCCGCTCTACAGCGCTCAGATCATGAGAACAAATACAAACTACCTTATAGACATTGACGCTCCTTTCTCATGGTTTGGCTGCTGGCCCACCTGGAATATGCAACCAGGTAATTATTGCCCTGGCATTTGTACCCCTGCCGTCTCTTGCTACGAAAATATATGTAACAAAGTGCGAACTTCTTCCTCTTCTAAAAGTCCTTCCTGCCCTCCGGCCCAAGATTCAGATTACGAGGGAGAGTGCTACTGCCCCTACAATGTGGTGGACTCACTTGATGGGAGATGTGTTATAAGCTATCTCAGCAATGACACTTTTGATGTGAAGACAAGTAATGGAAGGAACCCTCTTCCTCCTATCTATTCTGCTAATGCTAACGTGGGTTGTGTTGATCCATCTACGGCATTTCAATCATACCCTAAAGATGTTACTGGTGTCATGGCGTTGTCAACTTCCCCTTATGCATTACCAGCTTCCTTAAATCAACCACCGCTTAATAAAACATTGTCTCTATGTCTTCCTAGCTCAACTGCGGCTCATGGGATACTATTTTATGGAAATGGTCCTTATTATCTTTCGGATGTTGATGTAAGGGGTTTACTCTCTTATACTCCGTTACTGAAGCGTCCTGATTCTTTTGGATACTTTATCGGTGTCAATTCTTTTGTAATAAAAAAGAGGTCTGTTGACCTTCCAGGAAATACCACTGCCAAGCTTAGCACAACCGAGCCTTACACAACTCTAAGAACCGACATCTATAATCCTGTGGTTAGGAGGTTTTCATTGGTTACAAAACGAATCCCAAAAGCAAATCCAATCGCACCATTTAGCCTTTGTTACAGCACCTCCACAAATGGTACACAAGCTGCTTTAAAAGTTCCTGATATCGATATCAATCTCCAGGATGGAAAGAAGTGGACTATATCCACTGCTAACTCGATTAAACAAATAACAGAAGATGTGGCGTGTCTGGCCTTTGTTGATGGTGGTGCAAAAAGTGAACATGCTATTGTTATTGGAACACATCAGTTTGAGGATAACTTTCTGCTGTTTGATTTAGAGAATTCAACTTTTGGATTCAGTTCTTCGTTACTACGTAAGCAGACTTCTTGTGCAAATTTTGACTTCACCATGCATGATTAGCAGTTGATGCTGCTACAAAAAGCTTCTGCGAATGTATATCCAAAAATAATAATGATTGTTTGCTTAATGTACCATTTCCATTCTTCCAGATCACTATGTATTGTACTTATTAAATGACTTCTACTGCGTCCCATGTTTAATAGTAAAAGTCCTTGTTCATGTTCCTCAATTAAAGTCGATGCATGGAATTAAAGCAAGTTATGAAAACCAATCATGCAATATAGAAAATGATACTGATGTCATAAAATTCCCTAATCAATCTATATTTGCAGTTTGAAAAAATAAAGGCATCGCCAAAGTTAATTATATACGAATGAGTGCACAGATGACCAGCAACGACTTGGACCAATTACCCATTGCTGTTGACCAAAGAACTAATTGTTAATAAACAAATAAACTTATGATGTAAATTTTTCTTATCATATAATCATAAGAATATACTATAATTCAACTTTTATACACCCACTGAAGCGCGTATTTGTTATCCTAGCTATTAATAGTTACCAACAATTACTCATCAAGCCATTTCTTTCACACGGATGATGGATATGGTTAGTGATGCAAGAAAGCTAGTTTGGTTTGGTGTAATGATCCATGTAAGGCGTATGCTAGCCTATGGTTAGGTACATGCATGGGCTGTTTTGGTTTCTGCCGTGTACTTGTTCCGATCCCTAGCTTCACGCTAGTTTCATAATACATTTTTTTTTTTCACTGTGAAGATAATTGAAGCTAACAAAAATGTTGCATTTTTCTAATAGTCTCACGCAGATGATGTGTATAAGCACATATCATCAAAGTTTTTGCATATACTACGTATTACGTAATCCAGATTGTAGAGTTAACAATCATCATTGATTGCAAACAAATACAAATTTGTTTCTTAGGCATCAGCTAATAATGCAAGGTTCTGTAAACAATAAACAAAAAGGTCCTGCCCAACATAAACCGATGATGCACTTCCTTATAACTTCCTGGGAAGATATATTCAATTGCTGGTAAGATACCCTAGTGTCTCTAAGCTAGGTATCTTTTAATAAAATAATTTAAGAAAGAATCTACTAAAAACAGATAATCCATATCTTGATTACTTAATTTAGCATTAAGCTTATATATTTTTCAAGGTCAAAAGCATGACTTATTTTACGTGTAATATTAAGGTATTTAAGTTATGGCCAATTGGCCATGTTGTGAGTTGTGTGTGTATTAATCCATTACACCATGAACAATTTTTTTAGTTCGGTTTCAAATAGTATAACTTAAATAAAGTCTTCATAGATTAGCAAAAATATATTAATGATTGATCCATGAACTTTTCCTTTGAATAAAGGATATTACTTCATGAACAATCTTTTTGACCATTTGAAAGTGGTTAATTGGTGTTAAATTAAGAAATCAACTTTGATTGCACGGTGAATTTCTATAGTTTGAATCCATAATGCCAATTCCATCAAATTGGCTTCAATAAAGAAATGGGATAATGGTATAAATATGTATCAAACTTGGCTCTTTTCCTGTTATGAAACTTTAAGGGAATAAACCCTAACAAGAGAAAAACTCTTAAAACTTAATTTAATCAACCAAAAATGGTTTAAAAGCAATAAAACCTGAACCTTGTATTTACATGGATGAAAAGAAAGAGCTAAAAGTATTAGAATAGGACTAGGAATACTTTCCTAATCATGATTTAAACCCTAAAAACCATCCCTAAAATATTCAAATTACAAAATTAACCCAAAGACTTAAAACTCGAAAAATAACTTGAGGACACATTATGGTGATCAAGTTGCAACGCAATGCCCTTCTGATCCTTAGTTGCCAGTTGCCACGCAATTTGCTTCCATCTGCAGTTCCTTTGTGTTTCTTTTCCCTGTTAAATAGATACCTATCTAAGTAACGCGATATAAATTGATCATCACTTCCAGAAATGTATATTAGTAAGATGCCCTACTTTTTGCATTAATTTAATATGGCTGATGTCAAAAAAATGACTGATTTCTGTAGGTGTAACATTTAGGCTTCTAAGTTATAATGACCATGTTACGTTTAGAGATTGTGAGTTGTGTATGTATTAATCCATTACTTCATAAACAATCTTGTAAGTTCAGTATCATATATAACTTAAATCAAGTCCTTATAAATTAACAAAAAGATATTATGATTAATCGATAAACATTTCCTTTAGACAGAGGATATTAAGTATTAACCCATTTCTTCATGAACAATTATTTTGACCAACTTAAAAGTGCTTAATCCATTTCTTGATGAACAATTATTTTGACCAACAACTAATTCTTCCTTTCAACAGAGGATATTAATCCATTTCTTCATGAGCAAATTGACCAACTTAAAAATAAACTAACTTTATAAATTATAAGTTGCATATAGGTTAAATCAATGCATGTTCATGCCACCGATACCAAAATCACACAGTTGAGAAAATAAAATCATTCAAACAATCAAGCATATATTATCAACCACCATACAAACAAGTTATGGTTCTATTTCTAGCCTTTGTCTCACATGATGCCTTACCACCATATTATCAACCACCTTACAGTTCCTTTTTTGTTCCGCTAAAGAAGCACGCTGATGCTGCTTAGCCGCTCTACAGCGCCCAGATCACCACACAAGACACGAACTTACAATATGTACAATCAAACTACCTTATAGACTTAGATGCTCTTTTGCATTGTGTGGTTGCTATCTCCAATGGGATATGTATCAAGGTAGTTGCCTTCCAGGCACAATTTGTACTCTTCCTGTCTCTTGCTATGACAAAAAATGTAACGACGTGCGAACTTCTTACTCTTCTAAAAGTCCTTCCTGCCCTCCGATCGAAGATTCAGATCACGAGGGAGAGTGCTACTGCCCAATCAATGTGGTGGACTCGCTGGACGGGAGATGTGGACGAGGCTGTCTTAACTATGACACTTTTTTATGAAGGAAAGTAATGGAAGAAACCCTCTTCCTTATTTTTTTCATTGCCGGACATACTAACGCAGGTTGTGTTGATCTTTCTACGGCATTCAGATCATACCCTAAAGATGTTACTGGTGTCATGGCTTTGTCGACTTCCCCTTATGCGTTACCAGCTTATTTTAATCAATTACCACTTAATAGAACATTTTCTCTATGTGTTCCTAGCCATCTGCGGCTCATGGAATTCTGTTCTATGTTGATGTAATGAGTTTCCTCTCCTATACTCCCTTACTAAATCATCCTGATTCTTTTGGATACTTTATCGGTATCAATTCTATCGTAATAAAAAAGACGTGTGTTGACCTTCCAGGAAATACTACTACCAAGCTTAGCACAGCTGAGCCCTACACAACTCCTAGAACAGATATTTATAATCCAATGATTAGGAGGTTTTCATGGTTACAAAACGAATCCCGAAAGCAAATCCAATTGCACCATTTAGCCTTTGTTACAGCACCTCCACAAATGGTACCCATGCTAGTTTGAAAGTTCCTGATATCGATTTTTAATCTCCAGGGTGGAAAGAAGTGGACTATATCAACTGCTAACTCTATTAAACTACTAACAGAAAATGTGGCATGTCTTGCCTTTATTAACGGTGGTGCTAAAAGTGAACATGCAATCGTTATTGGAACACATCAGTTCGAGGATAACATTTCTGTTGCTGGATTTAGAGAATTCGTCTTTTGGGATTAGTTCTTCGTTACTACTTACTACATAAGCAGACTTCTTGTGCAAATTTCGACTTCACCGAGATTAGCAATTGATGCTTAAAAGGCTTCTTCATATTTGCATCTAAAACATAATTTTGTATCATTTCCATTCTTCCAGATCACTATACGTACGGCTTTTGCTCATTGCATGACTTCTAATATGGAAGATATTCTATTGTCCAATAATCACAATGCCATGTACTTTTTATGTAAGTTATTTGTTAACAATTTAACAGTTTTTATGTGAAAAATCTTAATCAGTTCATCATACAACCAATTTTTTAATCAGTTCATCTGACACATGATTCGTCACTGTTGGAATTAAACCAACAAACCGGTGTTTTGAAGCAGAACCACGAATCACAAACTCCAACAAGAACCAAAGCCGACTAAGTATATGATCTCTTATGTCGCTCGGCTAGAAAACACACAAACAAAAGAATGCTCCCAAATAAGGTTTTATTGAGAACTAAGAAAATTAAAAGAGATACAATTTTGCCTCACCCATTACTTTCTTTTATTGAGATGAGGAGTGAGCAAATCTAAACTTAATAGGACTTAGAACTGTTAGAATTTAAGTACCATGACAATCATATAAATAAAACACAAAGTAGCACATAATAGCGGAAGCATAAGATCAAATATAACATATAATTATTAACTAAAACTTAAATAGAAAACATACCTCAATTGCAATTCTTGATTGGGATTGAACAAGTGATGAACCCTAATTAGGGTTTATAAAGATCAATGTTAAACCCCTTACCTTTTTGTTTAACGATCTCTTGATAACAACAATAGTGTGTTGTTACCTCGTTCTTGTACACACAAACTAAACCGTATTAAGGTTATGCAAGTAAAACACAAGAAA
>LBNU01014073.1:74331-89158 GCA_014162995.1 Artemisia annua | reverse complement strand
AATTACAACATTGCACTAAGAGACTTCATACAATAATGTTCCAAGATGACGCACAAGCGGGCCCGGAGCTTTCGTATGCGCGTAGCATTAAAAAACTTGGCTCCAGTTAAACCCACCACACAGTTTGCCATTGAGCCTTGGAAGGCACTAAAGTATAGTCGTCTCAACCAATTAAAAGTTTATGAAAACTCAAAACATTGTTTCACCATTATTAGTCAAGTTTAATTTTTCTTTTAAAAACTACCCTTGTTATTGCTTACATTAAATAAACACATAACACATAACAAGTAATTTAAAAAGAAAACAATAAACATCTAATAAACAAACAAGGTGAAAACACATAGCCGCATGCAAGCTTAATTAGATCAAAACCTTAATTAAAACCAATTCTAGGTTATCACATAAGAAATTGACTTTAATTATAATTGGAGTCTTCCCCAATTCTAGATCTATCTAATTACTACGTGTGGATCACAAACTTGCACATAAAACATAATAAGAATAATCCATGACTAACATGCATGTTTCGTCATGGATTCATGCAAACCAATTACCACGTTGTACACATAAACATGTTACAAACCTAGGGTTACTAATCAATTAACAATTAATTAATTAAAACACAAAACCCTAATTAGGCAAAACATACAAATCGTCCCCCCCATAAATTAGGGTTAGGGTTTAAAAAATTTTCATAAAATTTTAAAGAAAACCCTAGAAAAACCATAACATGTTATCAAAACAATCAAAGATACGTTTTTTATTGGTTTTAGTAATCAATTACATGTTATACATGGCTCGTGATGCCACTGTTAGAATTTAAGTACCATGACAATCATATAAATAAAACACAAAGTAGCACATAATAGCGGAAGCATAAGATCTAGTATAACATATAATTATTAACTAAAACTTAAATAGAAAACATACCTCAATTGCAATTCTTGATTGGGATTGAACAAGTGATGAACCCTAATTAGGGTTTATAAAGATCAATGTTAAACCCCTTACCTTTTTGTTTAACGATCTCTTGATAACAACAATAGTGTGTTGTTACCTCGTTCTTGTACACACAAACTAAACCGTATTAAGGTTATGCAAGTAAAACACAAGAAACAATTTTTGATTAACAAAAAATCGAAACCCTTAGGATCTAGGGGTGTTCGATCGGTTTGGGAACCAAAAGAGGGAGAAGAAAAGTTTAGGGATAATTGTGTGTAGAAGAGATGTGAAAACCTAGAAATCCCAATTGTATTTATAGGCTTTAGAAATCTTAGAGTCCAAGTTTGATAAGGATTGGGATACCCCAATCCTTAGCCGATCGGTTGGAAGCCCCCAAGGGGTGTTCCGGATCCTTCTTGACTTTCCAAATTATCCACAATTATACTTTCCTTATCTTCGTCTAACGGTCGTTAGTCATTTAACGGAAAACACTAACGATCGTTAAATTCTTGTGTTAATAATAAATATATATAATACATTTATTATTATTCCTTAATACTCATTTGTATCGTGTGCAATCCCGAGATCTCGCGTTCGATTCTAGACATTTACACGTTAAATATTTAACTATAATTTAACAAGAACCACCCTATAGATCGAGGAGACGGAGATTTCCTAATACATGACTAATTAACCTTCATAAGTTTGAGCTAAACTACAACTAACTCCTACACTTTTATTCTAATTATATAACCACCAATTTACTAACAGTCACATATCTATATAAATCCGCTTGATCATCTTTAAAAGTTTCACATATGATAATAAACATACAAAAATGCATCTCCTTCTGCCTCTAACCCTTCTCTTTCTCGCATTCTTCTCTTTTCAACATGAAGCCATAGATTACACTTCCATGGTTTTCCCTGTAAATAAACATACTGATGCTGCTAAGCCTCTCTATAGTATGACTCTCATGACGGCATATGTGAACGTGCAATGGCATGCGAAATTTCTAATAGATATTGAAGGTCCTTTCTCTTGGCATGATTGCGTCCTGGTATGGAATTCATTGCCAAAAAGCAGTTGCCCGAACAACAAGCTTTGTGCAGGTCCTATTTCTTGTGAAGAATTTGAATGCACAGAAGTTCGAACTTCATACTCTTATGATAGTCCTTCCTGTCCACCAATAAATAACAGTTCAACATTACCAGGTTGGGGATATTGCACATGCCCAGTCAATGTGATGAACCCGGTTAATGGGAAATGTACTCAGTCAGAGCTAAATGTTGATCGTTTTGCAGCAAATTCGAGTGATGGTAGAAATTCTTTTCTTGCTTATCATGGTATTAATCTTCACGCGGCTTGTGCACCTTCTTCATCTTTTCAATCATTCCCGAAAAATGTTTCTGGTGTCATGGCGTTTTCAGCCTCCCGTTATGCATTACCGGCTTATTACTATCAATCCTGGATAAAAACAAGTTTAGCTCTATGTTTGCCTAGCACCACGTCGTCTCCCGGGGTTTTATTTTTTGGAGAAGGTCCTTTTTACCTTCTTCCTCACTCTGATGTTGACTTAAGAAGTTTGCTTTCTTATACTCCGTTACTAAAGCGTCCAGATTCTTTTAGTTACTACATTGGTGTCAATGCCATTGTAATTAAACAGAGATCTTTTGAGGTCGTGGAGAATACAACTGCCAGGCTTAGTACAACTGAGCCTTACACCATGCTTAAAACAGACCTTTATCATTGGGTGGTTCGGAGGATGTCAATGGTTACAAAACGAATGCCTCTTGCAACCCCAGTTGCACCATTTAGCCTTTGTTACAGGATGTTCTTCAACAATGGAACCCTAGTTGATTTAAGTGTTCCTGATATTGATTTCAGTCTCCAGGATGGGAAGAACTGGACTATAACTAGGGATAATTCCATTAAACATGTAACAAAAGACGTGGCATGTCTAGCTTTTGTTGATGGTGGTGCGAAAACTGAACAAGCAATCGTTATTGGGACATTTCAGATGATGGATAACTTCCTACTTTTTGATCTAGAAAATTCAACTTTTGGGTTCAGTTCTTCCTTATTAAAAATGAATACTTCTTGCTCAAACTTCAACTTTACCAATAGTTTTGAAACATACCCCTTGTAGATTACTTAATAAAACATTTTTCGTTATTTCAGATTGCTTTGTTCCTGTACTTATGGGCTGTTAAAGCATGTCCAGATGTGATAATGTATGAGTAAGAAAGAATGAGTTACATAAACTATTTATTGGCATAATTGTTACTCGTAATAGTTAAGTGTTTAAAAAGAATGAGTTCCTGTTCTTATGGGCTTCTGTGGCATATTTAAAGAACTCTTTGTTCCTGTCACCATGTGGTTCTAACAAAATTATGTAAAAAGCGATCGACTATGACTATATCATACATGATCAAACCTACCTTTCTATGAAATTTGATAAATTATAAGTCAACAAGCTGCAAGCTGCGTAACAGTTAAACCGCGCTATAGGCATGACCTATGCAATATTCACCTCCCCACATGGATGGACCCACATGGGAGCCGGGTGTGGCACGGGCCACACCCAATTTTAGTTCATGAAGCGTAAATTTTTTATAAAACATGTCTTTTCTGGGCTCGTGTAACACCCAGTTTTACCTAGTAAATTCTTTATCAGACAACTTTAGTACTCATGATCATAAAAAAAAAATTCGTGCAACACCCTCTTAAAATTCCTGGGTCCGTCCCTGCCTCCCCATTATGTACCAATGTACCATATACTATAGAAAAATTATTTGTGCATGGTAACTGTAATATGTCTACCCAAGACACAAAAACATAACATGTGAACTTAACTATATATGTCACGCCTCGGGCATGGGTCACGCGACATTCACTCCCTTTTAACTTAACCCTTTAATAAGTAAGCTCAGAATTTGTTGGTGTGTTAGCTAATGGCTTATCATGTGGTACATGTACTTAAGGAGGAATATGATGTGGGTAGCATAGCTGTTAAGTTAAACTAGTACGAATGCAGTAAATTATAGCTCAATCTCGTCTAGAATAATTGTGTGAGATATTTGTAAGTATTGTGAGATCGTTCCAAAAAAAAAAAAGGACTTTGATAGTGTATAGTACTCTTTAGAAGAAATGCAGAAAATTACTTGGCCAAAGTAGAAAAATGCAGGAGGGAGATTTTCTGTACCCAAAGCCCAATTAATATGAAAATGGGCCAAAGATTATCGAGTATTCGAGTATGGAAAACGATCAAATAAAATGACATTTTACCGTGACTTCGTGAGAAGTGTAAAAAGATTAAAAAAAGTAAAGTAAAGTAACTCCCAATACCGTCTTCCACGGGTTATGGGTCCCAATACCGTCTTCCACGGTGTATGGGGGAGGTTGAGACGTAGACAGCCTTACCCCTACCTAAGGTAGAGAGGCTGCTTCCGGTTCTACCAAAGGTAGAAAAGGACCTCCGGCCTTGCAAGGGATGAGGATCGAACCCTTGACCTCTGGAGTTGACCTCTGTCTCCAGAGGCAAGGGTGTTAACCACTTGATCCAACCTTGCTCTTTTTAGAAGTGTAAAAAGATTGAAAAGATTAAAAAGTTTTTAAATTTTTTTGCAATTTTTACACAAGATAAGGAACGTTGTTGCATAAAAAAATAGGGAAGTAAGTTTTCATAATTTTGATTTTTTCTAGAGTTTTTATATGGCAAAAAAAAAATANTATATATATATATATATATATATATATATATATATATATATATATATATATATATATATATATATATATATATATATATATATATATATATATATATATATATATATATATATATATATATATATATATATATATATATATATATATATATATATATATATATATATATATATATATATATATTATTATTTTTTTAACATAGTATATATTGTTTACTTGTAGCATTTCAAAAAAATGAAAATAATTTCAAAAAAATGAAAATAAGTAATTTTTTTCTTACTTATAATATACGGTTAATGGCTTGATAACGTATCACAGTTGTCATGATTTATTTCTATATGTATCAAACAAATTTTTTTGCTATTCTATATACTAAACTTGTATTTTTGGTATTTTTTTTATATATTTTATGACCATTTTTCTCTTTATTTTATTAATCCGGGAGAGGCAAAAGGTCATAAAATACACAAAGAATACCAAAAATGCAAATTTAGTACATAGAATAGAAAAAAAAAATTGTTCAATGCATATAGAAGAAAATCATGACAACTATAATACATTTAAAGGTCGTTAGCCCTATAATATTTGTTTAGTAACGAATTTTTACACCCCCACCATCATATGTTTATTGTCTATGTTTCCATTTTAGGTTGTCTTAAATTAATTGTCCACTTTCAGAAAAAAAATAAAGAACCTAGTTCGAGTTTATCATATTATTCTCATTTGATGTTGGTATTACAAATATCAAACAAGTTTTAAATAATTTGTTAAGAGTAAAACTATCATTTTATAAAATGTAATAAAGAAAAAACTATAGTGATAGATGTTTTTTTTTTAAATTGTGTTTTTTTGTCTGTAAATGATTATTTTGAAACGGGAAGTACGAAATAAAAAATTTGTTGTGTCGCTCTAAAAGAGCTGGAACATGGAAAAGGAAAGAAAATATAAACAAAAACAATGGGCCAACTCCCAAAAACTATGGGCGTCTCTATCACAAACTTGTCGTCATTTTGCATACAACCACTAACTTATTTCCAATAATTCCTTTAAAAATAGCTAATCTATATGCTTTATGTTGTCAGCACACAGAAAAATTGAGATTAGTTTTGTATTCTTAGTTTTCATTCTTGACTTTAAAGGATGATGAAATGTGTTATTTAATTTCTAAGTGATAAATGAATTTATGATTAATATTAAGATATAAATAGATATACATCTATTCAAAGAATTTGGATGATGATATGAGAGCAATTGAGTGCCCCAGTAATATTGCTTGAAATGTTTGTTTTTTCTTTTCAAAGGCAAAGGAATTTATTTTCCTTTAAATGGTCATATAACTAATTATGTGAATAACATTTTTAATTTTTATGTTCAAATTATCCACCACATAACTGATTTTCTTGTGTTGTGGGGATCATTGGTTGTTTGTAGTCTTTGGTTGTCAATACAATCGGCCAACTGATGTGTGTTGCGGAGAAGTCTCGTGTTTCAACCACGGACGAGTTTTTCTTATTTCATAAAGTTAATGTATGTAATGACATATGTTAAGAAAAACAGCTAGCGAATCACGATAGAAACATAGTAGTAAATATGAATAATGATAAATAAGAGGTAGCTTAACACTACGTTAATAATAAAACAATAGTTATTTTAGGACCACTCCCAACAAACGTGTCGATTGTCCTGACCGACACACGTCGGTTAACTGACACCAATGGTATTGGCATGTCACTTGTGAGTCGGTTGGAGCTTCTTTGGTTTGGCGACGAGCAAGGAACGAGGAGGCAGGGCCCATTTGACAATTATTAAATGGTTGTATTACCGTTTTATATACTATTTTTTATTCATTTCTCTTATATTTTTACCCCTGCAAGTATAAACATTATACCTTTTTCAACAACTAAAAAACAATTGTTTATATACAAAATTCACTCGAATTTTAAACGATTTTTTACAACAATGGTTAGAAAACACAACCATTTCTCAATCAAAATCTAGCGATTTCTTCATAATTAACTCAACAATCACATGCCTTCATCGGCTAATTCCTCGTCCGCTCCTCAATCGAGCAACCTCTGGTCGAGCAACATGGCTTTGGGGTTCGCCGCTTTCATACCACTTGTCAATCCCTTTTCACAACCATTTTTATCAACAAACCAATATTGTCCATTTCAGTCACAATATCCCAATACTCGTCACCATACTTCCAAAACCAACACCCCCAAATCCAATCTCAATACCAAAATGTCGAAACACCATCTGATGCTGAAGTCGAAGAAGAAGGCGAGGCAGAGGACGAGGCTAACCCAAAGCAAACTAAATGGACCGATGAAGAGTGCAAGATATTATCGAAACGGTGGGTAGGCACTTTCAAAAATTTAGTCCAAGGAAATTCACAAACGAACGAATGTTATTTAGGTACCGTAGTTGCGACTTACAACAAGTTAGTTGATGAAAAACATAGCAAAAATCAACTAACGCGAAAATGGAAAAAAAATACAAAAATATGTCAAGACATTTGGGGCCGTCTACAAAAAGTATGATAACCTACGACAAAACCGTTTACGACGCTGCCAAGCAGGACTTCAATCAACAAGTTAAAATAAACTTCATTTACAAAGTATGTTGGCTTTTACTCATAGATCACCTGAAGTTTTGGTTTGAGGCTGGTTTCATGAGCCAGAGACATTTTTTTGGCGACATCCATGCCCCAATAAATCTTGACGAATACGAGACTCCAATCAACCCAAACCCAAGCCCAACCCAAACCCGAACCTAAATATAGAAGCGTTTTTCTGAGACGACCCGATTTGCCGACCACCATGTCGTGATACTAGCTGAAAGAGTCAAAGAAGTGCAAGTTCATCGGATGCGACTTCGTCATGATATTCGAGCGATGAAACCCATGAGCAACTTGTGAAAACCGTAACAATTCCACAAGAAACCTTGAAGACTATTCAAGAGACGTAAAAGAAAAAGCTAGTGTTCAAATCATTTAAGTTTCTCTAAACGCCAATTCTCGAGGTTTTGAGTAACAAAAGAAAGAAAAAAGGGTCGGAAAAAGTACGAGAAAATATGTGGCGGCAGTATGGTGATGTGTTTGGTTCTGGGTCGGGACAAGACGAAGACGAAGATGATGAGCAGTCTACTAATTTTAGTATAATTTCTATTAATGTAACGTTTTTTTTTTAAATTATTGTGTTAATTACAAAGAAAAAAAAAAGTGACACAGAAAAGGACACATCATCATTGAGTGTGTCAGTATGAAAAGTGCTAATGTGATGCTATGCGGAAACAGGTGACACAAAAACTTTTTTTTAAAACGACAACTAACTATCACACAATATACACATCACATATTATCTCACATGTTTTAAGCGGGTAAAACTGAAACATAACGAGGAGAGATATCACTGAAACACAAGATATCGGGTAAAACTGAAACATAATTGATGCGTCACGGATGAAAAGTGGTCTAAAACACTTTTTGCTTTAAAGAGACAATTAACATAAAGAATTACTACTGTTTACTGCTATAGTTGGATAGTTATGATTCTAAATAAATCAACGAGTGGTGAGCCATATTCATGCTATTCTATGGAATCTAAAGAATCATGTCTTGTTTCATTTTCAAACATGACGAGGATTGCATTATTGTAATAGACCGCTCCATTTTTAAATTTGGATAATCTCGCTCATGGAGAGTTATTTATTCTCTCCCTATTGTTATGTAAAATTGACAAATTTAGATTTTTTTTTTTTTAGAACAACTATATTATTGAAACCAAAAACTAGCAAGAAGCTAGCAATTACAAAGAAACAAAATGCGGGTTTTTGACCAATCGTTCCAACTAAACGACGCTTTACATCTATACCGACTAATTTAGAATTAAATTAGAAACTTTGAAGAAATAAACTAAATAAATCCATGGTTACTTGACTTAGTTCTAATAAAAACATACATAATCATGGGTTGCCTTAACTTTTAAGATTGTATCAAAATTCTTAACTAACTTATGTATAGCAGATGAAACTTTTGTCCCAAAATATTATGGATGCTTTGGTAAACGAAGTATAAAGTTTTGTTGAGAAAATTTGTTTTGTTGAGTTTAACAATCTAACCCATGGCGAGGCTTCCAAAAAAAAAAAAGGTGTAGAAGTAAAACATAATATGGCTATCCGGAAGAAATATTTTTGGAATCTCTGTAATGTTACATATCAAAACCTCAGCAATCATCATTCACTAAGATTTTAGTGTTACATTGTCTTATTTCTTCCTAATCACTTATCAAATGGACTCATATAGACTCACGTAACATTCATTCACTAGTTACTTATACCGATATTTATTTGATTAAAAAAAAAAAAAAAAAACTCATAAATATACACACATTTGTTTCCTTTTCAGCTAGATCATCACCGTAGCGCAAAATCCACATTTCCACACATGAGTTTGAGAGGGATGTAATGGGGTGGCGCGCGAGCAAGAGCCTCTCACGCGCGAGACATGCTCCCGTTATGCCGGCACAACCTTATAATCTTTTTTTTCGACCAACTATTCTTGTGATCTTAAAGTCGATATGCATGCCAAAGAATATCATATTCATTATGTGAAATTGTTAAGAGTTGTTTTTGGGCTTTAAATTTTGAGAAAAATTGCATAGTTTTACATTAAAATATTCGTTAAACTTTTTACAGTTGTTTGTTTGGTAAATTAAGTCATAACCAAGGTCAATGTTCTTGGTAATTTTGTTTCAGAAACTTGGTGAATTTTTAAAGCAGATTGATATTTTAGAAAGTCAAAATGTTGAATAATATCTACGATAATCAAAAGGTTGAACTTTACTCATTCAAAGGCCGCCAAAATAGCAAAAAAGTTGCACCAACGATTATCTAGATTTTAAAGCCATTTGGATGTTCTTTTGTGAAAGATATCAATTTAGTTTCATGCCAACATTTTAACGAACAAAATAACATACCCAATCCCATCAGAGCAGGGTAAAGGGAGGTAGAATGTAGACAGATCTTACTCATACCTCAGTATAAACCTGAAAGTAAGGAGACTGCTTCCAAGATGACCTATGGCGTGTGTGATGAGTGTTCAAAAAGAGAAAGGGCAAAAGTGAGTAGATAAAGCGAGCAAAACAAAGAAAAGCAAGCAAAAAATAAAATTAAAGAAACAAGCGTACAAAGCAGAGCAGAAAGGACGCCAACCTATTAAACCTTATACCCAATTACCCAAAAACATATACATACTAATAGACATACAATGTATATTAACCATCTTAATAGGTAAAAATTAAAAAATAAAAAATAAAAAAAAAAATAGGATGAGGCAACAAATATTAGACTCATAAAAGAGATGGGATTAAAAATTGAATATAGTTTGAGCTAGGTTGTTTTAGATAGGGGTGGCAATTCGGGTTGGCGGGTTCGGGTTGTTAGGTTGGCGGGTCAGAAAACCCCAACCCGAACCTGACCCATTTAAATTATCAGGTCAACTACCTCAACCCTAACATGTTTACACGTAACCCGAACCAGACCCATTTAACCCGTATATATACTTGGGTTGACGGGTTAAATAGGTTACACGAGTTGAATATGCTAAATGGGTTTTGGGTTAACTCATTTAACCCGTTTTATATACAAAAGTTAGCACATTACACGAGTTAAACAGGTTAGCGGGTCGAACTTTTAACCCATTTAACCCGTATAATTAAATATAAATAATTTATAATTTAAGAAAAAAAATCTTAAACGGATTGGCGGGTCGACCCGTTTATTTTATTCTCAACCCGAACCTGACCTGTTTAATAAACGGGTTAGATATGTCGAACCAAACCTGACCCGAAATCTATTTAGCTCAACCCGAACCTGTTAATTTTCATGTCGGTTTCAGGTCGGGTTTCGTGTTGGGTCAAAAATTGCCACCCCTAGTTTTAGAGTAGTCTTCCTTTATGCTTTAGAGCCCCTTAGCTAGCTCTCTTTAGGCTTTGGCCTTTTGTGGCTCCTCATGTTCTTTTTGCTTTGCCTTATCTTTAGGCCCCTTTGCGTTACCCTACTTTGTTTTTTATTGTTTTTTTTTGCCTTGGTCTTGCTTGCCTTTTGCCCTATCTTTTTTGCTTGTGTTTTTCTTTGTGCCTTTGCCCCTTTGCTTTTTGTATTTTTGGCTTTTGTTCATGTGTGCTTTACTCGTGTCCCCTGCCTCTTTTGCGCTTCCTCTTTTCTTTTTCTGGGTTTCTTGCTGTGTTTGCTTTCTTTGTTTACGTGTTAGTCGTTCTGCCTATCTGCTCTGTTTACTTGATTGCTTTTTTCCCTTTCTTTTTCTAGGTTTCTTGTGGTGTTTGCTTATTTATGATCTTTTTGTTGGTTTTCTGTCTATCTTCTCTGCCTTGTTGCTTGTTTCTATATTCTTGTCTTATGCTTGCTTATCCTTGTTTTGCGCACCTTTTCTGCTCACTTTCACACTTTATCTTTTTTGAGCACTCTCACCGCACACCCGGAGGTCATCCTAAAAGCAGTCTTTTTACTTTCGGGTTTCTCCTAAAGTAGGAGTAGGATATGTTTATATTCTACCTCCCTCATACCCAACCCCGGCGGAATTGGGTATGATGTTGTTGATAGCAAATAACCCCCTTTCTTCATGAACTAACAAACTAATGCCACATAGATTTAATTACAAAATTAATCTTATTTATATATATTTATTGATCATTACTCAGCTATAAGATGTTAGAAATTGAGTGTTTGTGAGTGGTAATAATCTTGATATATTTTTTGAATCGTGTAGAGCTCACTTTTCAGATTGAACTATTTCAACCCTATGTGCCTCGGGTATCACGAAATCCTCAATTGGATAAGTCAGATAATCACACTTTGTTTCTAAGGCACGAGAGAACAAAAATATACACATAAAGTTGTTATGTGTGTTATGTTTTGGAAGAGATCAATTATGTCTTATAAAACATAACCGAAAGTTAGTTAAATTCGGTTAAAAATTGATTGGCGGGAAGGGTCACGTAGGGCTGAGCAACGGGTCAAACCCGACCCGAAAACCGAATAAGGGTAAAACGTGAACCGATGACCAAACCGAGTAAAAGCTATTGAAACTGATACCGAACCGAATAGGGTCGGGTCGGTTTATCTATCGAGCCGAATAAGTGTGTTTTGACCCGAACTTAAAGCGTAAAACCGAAATAATTATACNTCATCCTAAAAGCAGTCTTTTTACTTTCGGGTTTCTCCTAAAGTAGGAGTAGGATATGTTTATATTCTACCTCCCTCATACCCAACCCCGGCGGAATTGGGTATGATGTTGTTGATAGCAAATAACCCCCTTTCTTCATGAACTAACAAACTAATGCCACATAGATTTAATTACAAAATTAATCTTATTTATATATATTTATTGATCATTACTCAGCTATAAGATGTTAGAAATTGAGTGTTTGTGAGTGGTAATAATCTTGATATATTTTTTGAATCGTGTAGAGCTCACTTTTCAGATTGAACTATTTCAACCCTATGTGCCTCGGGTATCACGAAATCCTCAATTGGATAAGTCAGATAATCACACTTTGTTTCTAAGGCACGAGAGAACAAAAATATACACATAAAGTTGTTATGTGTGTTATGTTTTGGAAGAGATCAATTATGTCTTATAAAACATAACCGAAAGTTAGTTAAATTCGGTTAAAAATTGATTGGCGGGAAGGGTCACGTAGGGCTGAGCAACGGGTCAAACCCGACCCGAAAACCGAATAAGGGTAAAACGTGAACCGATGACCAAACCGAGTAAAAGCTATTGAAACTGATACCGAACCGAATAGGGTCGGGTCGGTTTATCTATCGAGCCGAATAAGTGTGTTTTGACCCGAACTTAAAGCGTAAAACCGAAATAATTATACACAACCGAATCGAATAAGGTTGGTTCGGTTTGGCCCGGTTTCGATTGGTTTGTCGGTTCGGGTCGGGTTTTGGGTATTTTGCTCAGCCCTAGGGTCACGACTCACGACTGTTTGGAAAACTTGTTTCCTCTGGTGGGCAAAAACTGGTTTGAGGGAATACGGGTAATAAGTAAATCCCAAAATATCGTTTAGATTTTGGGGCGCTGCCATAAACCCCGCAAGGGAAAGCTTCTCCTCGACTCCCACCTGCTCACTTGGGAGTGAGACTCCAACAAGGGGCTCTGCCCCATGACCCCGCAAGGGGCGCTGCCCCTTAACCCCGCAAGGGGGCGCGACTCCCTTGTCCCCCGCACATGGTTCTGGCTATATCAAGCGATCTAAAACGAGTGTTCAGTCCGTATCTTCTAAGTTCTAACGTGACTCTTAGCTAAAGCTGACTAAGCTCTTGATCTTAAATAAATCACAATTATACAAAATATAAGTGATAGTCACTAAAATCACTAAACATAATAAAAAGTTTTCTTAAGTATTATTTCTAAAAGATTTAGGGCCTGTTTAGTAATGGAAAACTCCTCTATTTTTCAGAAAGATTTTCCTAGAAAACTTAAGAAAATAGAAAACGCGTTCAAATTGGGTTTTTTCCAAAAGTTTTCTCGGAAAGATGGAAAACTTGTTTTCTAAGTTTATAACTAAGTTTTAGAAAATTCCTTTTATGAGTTCTCCATAAGTTTTCCATGTTAGAAAACCCCATCTAAACACGTTTTCAAGTGTTCTCTAGAGAAAGAATAGCTCTCCCATTATCAAGAAAACTAAAAAATAAAAACTAAGAAAACTTTTTCATTACTAAACGCAACCTTAGGTGTGCGCCATGTATCTACTCATCTAGACCTTTTCTATTTCAGAGAATACAATTAATCTAAATCCATTTATCATTAATCCTAATTTGAGCTTTCTCTCAGTTACAAGAACAAAAATTGACCTCTTATTCATTCACAAAAACTATGATCCGACATTTTTTATACGCCACTTTGAGCAATTTAAGACATTTCTATCATCCATTATGCTACACGATAGTCGAATGCTTTCTATATAGTATTTTCATTATCTAAAGAGACTTGTTATTTTATAATGCTAGATTTTAATAACATATCTTTTCCAAAATTTGTAGAGAAAAAGTTTCAAGCCTAAAAGGAAAAGCCGAATGCACATAATAAAGTCAATAGACGTTACCATAGCGTGTAATAACCCAAGCCACGTGGGCCACACACTCGCTATCCTACGCACGGATATCATCGCCATATGTGGGTCCCATCTACCACATGCCGTTCGATCCCTAGTCACAACTTATATTAGACACAAAAATACATTAAAAACAAATAATTTAAAAAATATATATTAAAATCTTTTCGTAAAATGACAATAATAACCCCAAACTCTTTCTATAAATTTCATCACCTCCTATGATCACTCTCTCATATTTTATATCCTCCGTTACATTTCATAGAAAAAAAAATCTTATATTTTGTTTTGTGAATTGTGAGATATCATTGTTTGAAGATGTTGGGTGTGTTTAGTAGCTCAATAGTTTCGCCACCAGAAGAACTGGTGGCAGCTGGAAGTAGGACACCGTCTCCCAAAAGCTCGGCCAAGGCGTTGGTTAACAAGTTCGTGTCAAACAACGCCTCGGCTGTAGCCATGCAGGTTGGAGACGATGTCCAGCTAGCTTATACCCACCAGAACGAGTCCCTCACACAGCCAAGGTAAAAAATATATAACTTTTACATATGATCTATGTGAATATGTGATCATGCTTATGTTGAAGACAAATTTTTGTAACTTATTTTTTACGGTATATTAGATGTTTAATGACTTAGGATTAGTTACGTATGGAATAATTGATGCTAGTAATCCTTGTACCTGAAACCAAGGGTATATTTAATTTAATTTAATATTGTGGTATAATACAGTTGTGTGACACTTTGAGGATCTTTTGCCATATGTTTAGCTTTTTACTGCCACGTATTGTAATTTACATGACGTACAATAAAGTAGTAACTACTGTAGTAAGAATAGTTTATCGTTTTTATCGCCAATATTGACATAGTTCATGTTGGTTGTGTTATTTATTGGCTTATTGCGGTATGATGTTAGCTTAATAAAGATAAAATTTGTATGCAGTAAATCTCTACTAAAAACTTGTATGATGATCATCAACAAATAAAAAGAAAAAAAAAAAAAAAAAAAAA
>LBNU01014073.1:27328-58230 GCA_014162995.1 Artemisia annua | reverse complement strand
CACTATACTACATCGGTCAGGTACACTGCCTGGTGGGGATTGCAAGCTTCTCGAGATCCCTCGAGAGGTAAAACGTAGTGCGTGTTGCAATCCACGCGCATCAGTTGGTTACTCAGCTCAAGGCTCGATACGTTGGTGAGAGTAGCAGCCTTGCACAGAAGGATGAGGAGATTGCACTGCTTAGGGCGCAGTTGGCTAATGCGCGGGCAGATATAGAGTCCACCACTGTGCACGCTAGGAGGCTTGCTGATGAGAGAATGTCTCTCATGGCCTAAGTAGAGAAGGAGCGTGCTGATTTCAGTGCATACAAGTCTTCTTGTGTCTGGGCGCTGAAGTATATGGAGATGAACAGGGGTAAACCCTTCGCTTCTTTGGATGGGTTTCGTGAAATGGTGGAGGGGTTGCTTCAGAAACAGGAGAATAAGCTGCGTAAGCTTAGCCTTGAGTACGAGGAAGAGTTGTACCCACACCTGATGTCCTCTATTGCTGAGCGCAGGTAACATTTAATTCCTTTTTTTTTCTTTTTTTCTTTGAATTTCCATTTGTATAGCTTTTAATTAACTTAAACTCTTCTGCTAATTTTCATTCGCAGGTGGCTGGTCGGCCATGGTCTGCGTTTGGCTGCGCTGAACACATTGGAGTCCCCTGAAGTGGTGGGTGCATTCGGGGATGTTGTTCAGTGTGCTCTAGCGCGTGGCAAGGCGGAAGCGGTGGAAAAGCTGTCTGAAGATAAGTTGTTGACCGTGCCCATCTCCCAAGTGCCAGGGTATGATGGGGACGCATATGCCAAGCTTGTCGCTGCGATGGAAAGAATGAAGCTTCTGGAGCTTCCGCACATCGCGCAGTTGGAGCGCGATCAAGACTACCCCATTGGGGTCATTATGTAGGGACTAACTTTAGCGAGGCACATATCCGAAGGGGCTGATACATAGCTTGATTATTTCTTGAAGTCGGACGTGTCTCAGCTGCAAGTCCCTATTTTTGCACGCCCACGCGACCTCTTGAATCCCTTTGCCCTTGAGAAGGAAATCTCTCTCAAGGAGTCGTTAGAAGCTCATGCCATGAGACTTGCAAGGAAAGAGGGTTTAAAAGGTAAATCCATCCTCTGTGGTCTTGGCGTTGCGCATATCCCAAGGTATGATGGGGTGCCAGTTAGTGTTGCGACTGTGTCACCCCAAGATTGTGAGTTGTTGAGAAAACTCGAGGGTTCTGGGAGTGCTGCAGTTGAGGATGGTAGCTCCAGACTTAGGCGTTCTTCCAGTATTTAGGCTTTTTGCTTGTGCTTCTTTCTTTGTAATAGACTTAACACTTTTTTAGCATATGTGCTTGTTAAGTCCATATTTTTTGTAATGACTCATGGTCTATAATAAAATTCTGTATAGTTTTGCTTTTTATAAACTTGTGGCTTAAAAGCAACAAAGTTGGTTTGTATGTGCATTTGTTTTTGAATGTTTACACTTAGCTCCTTAACTTATTCAAGCATGTACTTAAAAGAGTATAATGAACTCGTGGTTCATTAATGAATTTCGTTTTTTGGAGTTTAAATTTGGTTCTTTGTCTTTACGTGAAAGACACCTAAGTTATGTAGAAGGATCAAACTATTATAAGAGTACTTAGGAAAATTTATAAGGAATCCATAATCGTGTATGAAGTTCATAAGTTAAAGATCATATTCGTGTATAAAATTTTACTGTGAATAATATTTTAAGGAGTCAAGAGTCTTGGCTCCTAAATTGTTAAACGCGCACAGTGTGTAATGTTGCGCATCCATCGTGGGGTGCGCAAGGAACTTACGCCAACGTCTTGAGCGTAAGGTGTTTAACAAGGATACGTGATCCGATGTTGATGGGTTTGCAACCCTCTTACTCAACGAGTTATTTAGTAGGTTTACTCATCCTCTATGCCATCGTGTGTCTTAATAAGTGCATGCACGCCATGTAGGCAAAATATAAAGTAACAATATTGAGACATTAAAAAGAAAATGTAAGCAATAAAGTTAAATGTGTTATGGAGTTAGCTAGAAACCACAACGTTGTATTAATACTTGCAAGTTTTTGAAAATAAGAACAATTCCCTAAAAAAGAAAAACAAGTACACGGACAATTATTGGGCACTTACTAAAGTGCAGAGTTGTTTGTGCTTGGGCCGTAGCCTGTCCTTGATTCGTTGTGTTTTTGTGTCAAAACAATTTATCAAAATATCAACAAACGTGAGGTCAATGTTATCGTGAGACAACAAGACGTGGAGAAATACAAGTAAACCTTTTAGGAAAAAGATTACCTCGTAAACTCGTGAAAGTGATATTTATTTGTGAGACCGGGAAGTGATTTCCCGGGTCGTGTCCCAATGAGGTATGAATGGAAAGCTTCGTGAAAAGATCGAGATTAAAATCTTGTATGTTTGTTTGAGAAAGGTTATTTGGTTTTGTTTGTACGTTAAATTGACGAAAATTGAAAATTAACGAACTAGAATGAAAATAAAATAACCTAAGGGGAAACAAAAGGCAAATGGCAAACTAGGGGAATCCTAAAACACTACCGCTCTGTTCTCGAGTTTTTTTTTTAAAAGGAATGGAAGAGGATGGTAAGGGAAATCAAAAATATGGGTGTTCTTAAGTTTTTTTAAGAAGGAAGAGGAGGGGACGGGAAGGTGGGAGGGAGGGAAGGTATCGACTTTTTTGTGTATATCTGTTCCGCCCAATTTTGGGGGGATTAGGAAGGGAAGCGGGTTATTAACATCATGGGCTTGTGTAAAATTACAAATATGTCCTCATTATTCATGCACGTTCCATATATTTTGACCTAGTTTGCACACTTTACAGCAGCATCTCTGTAAACAGCGCCCTCCATTTTTCTCTCATTAGCAGGTAAGTTTATCCCTTGAATCTTCACGTTTGCAGTTTTCACACAAGTTTATTACTTATTGCTCACAACCAACAATCAACACATAATTAATTAAATTTATCCTTTGAATAGTATGTATGTATCTTTCATATTTACTCACGAATTGACTTGTTAAAGTGATGTTAATGTCTGTTTTTAGTGTGTAATTTTTGAGTGCTTTACCCACGAATTGAGTTGTTAAAGTTATGTTAATGTCTTTTTGTGTTGGGGAAGGTGGGTATCTGTATCATGCATTATTCAGTTTTGAGATCGTGTTCAGCAAAAAGTTTTATTTGATGTCTATATGCTAGTTTGTTTTATTTATTTATTTTTATTTTTATTTTTTTTTATTTTTTTTTGAGATGCTGTTATTTTAGTCTGCAATAAATATCAGATACATGAACAAATTTATCAACATTAATATACACTATAACTAGTAATATCATATACATTAACAAATTTATCAACAGTTTGTGTGAAGTGCGACTTGAAAAGCTTGCACACTTACTATGATCTTTCATCTTTGTACGTAACTAGTAGGAATTTAGTGATTGTTTATGGTCAGGTCTTGTAGTTTGTTTTATTCACAGCCACAAAAGCATGTGTAAATAGCAAAAATCTCACAGCTAATGAAAACAAATGTTCACAAATGTGCATCACAATTAATGATATATAGATTATAAGATGAACACTTTCTAGTAGTCCAAACATTCAAATAATGTGGCTATTAATGTTATTGTTATATAAGTATAACTTCATTGTGTGCTTCTAACTTATCAACTCTTTGCTTTAATGCGACTGTTGTGCATATAGTATATTTTTATAGCTTATGGACATATAGTACATTTTTATGTGACTGATGGACATACGTGAATTTGTATGTACAATAAATTTACGTGAAAGCAACATGAGTTGAAAACGAAAAGAAAATGTACATTATTTTTTTAATGTCGTGGTCACTAGCAGCAGCAAAGAGAATTGATTTGTTGAAATATTAGTGTTTTGAGGGTATATTGGTAATTTGGGTAGCTTCTCATCCTTTCCTTGCAACTTAAAAATTAAACTTAAGAACACAAATAAAAACCCTTCCATTCTTCACTATTTCATCCCCTCCTTTGCCCTTCCCATCCCCTCCCCTTCCCTTCTTAAAAATTAGACTTGAGAACAGAGCGTACGGGAATCAAAATTAGGTATCGGGAATCCGAAAACACAAGTTAACAAATAAACGTGACGTTTATTTAAGATAAACGTCAACGTACAAATAAAAACGTGAAATTTAAGCTACGCAAGTCCTACGGGCATACAAACAATTTTCTAACGCTCAAAAAGACAAAAGAAAATTAAAAATTTAATAAAAATCCTATTTAATATGAATTAAAAACTAATTAACACAAATTAAATTTTTAATAATTAAACTACAACTCCTAAAAATCTGAAACTTTTTTATAAAAATATTACAAGATAAAACTAATTAATGAAAATTATAAAAAGTTGGGATATAGTANGACAAAAGAAAATTAAAAATTTAATAAAAATCCTATTTAATATGAATTAAAAACTAATTAACACAAATTAAATTTTTAATAATTAAACTACAACTCCTAAAAATCTGAAACTTTTTTATAAAAATATTACAAGATAAAACTAATTAATGAAAATTATAAAAAGTTGGGATATAGTACAAAAATAAGCAGTAAATAAGCAAACTAGTTAAATAAGCAAAAGGAAATAAAAGTGGGTTAAAGAATAAACTAGGAAGATGATAACTGAAATAAGTCCCTAGGGCAGATGGTTTGGTGTTGTGTGTGGTGTGTCTGTGTGCTAGAGGTCTCAGGTTCGACCCTTTCTTTTTGCAACAAGTTTTCTTATTTTTTTTATTTTTTTTTTAGTTTTCTTTTCTGCTTTCTTTTACTGACTCACAATCACAAACACAAACTCAAACTCTTCTTTTCTTTTGAAAACAGATATAAATTCACAAAAACTTAAACAAATTCTACAAAATCAAAATAGATTAAGTTTTTTTTAATTTTGTTTTGAATTTTCAAAGGTTTGTTCAAACTTTTTACAACACAACTAAGCTCAATAAGCTGAGATAAGCAATAACAACAACAACAACAATAATAACAACTAATGTAAACAACAACAAGATCACAAGCAGGATCAACAACAACAACAAGATTAGTGAACAGCAACAAGAACAATCAACAACAACAAGAAAAGTAGCAGCAGACAACAAGGAACCACAATAAGCTCAAACAAGCTATAAGCTTTGAACAAGCAGAACAATGGCAACAATAACAACAAGAAGCAGCAACAACAACAACTAGATTAAACAACAACAAGAAATCACCAAGCTGAGCTTCAATCAAGAACAATAATAAGCAGCAGCAGGTTCAAAATGGCAACTTAGGAGGACAAAAATAAGCTAGAAAATAAGCTAATGAAAGAAAATAAAAAGCACATGCATGAAGACAGCCTAAGTGGCTTCACAAAACAACAAATATCAGACCAAATGGTCAAGAAATGAGCAAACTATGGTCCATAGAAAAACGGGTCAGAAGTGGGGAACTGGGTGCAAGGCAGAAACAAGGCCAAAAAGGGTCACTTTGAGCTTATTTTCCACTGAGTAAATGAATTCCAAACTGAAAACTTCTTTTTGATTTCGAAAGACAAGCTACTAAGAATTATAAAACAGCAAAAACTTTGTAATTTCACCAAGAAATAAACCCTACAATTGCTTTTGTAATTGGTCCCATTTATAAGTATGCAACTTTTGACTTTTCAAATTTTTAACACCATTCTGACTTTTGTAAGATTATAATGGCTACTAATAACTAAGATTGTTGTACTAAGCTGTGATAAACCTAATCTAAGCTATGTGAGCAACTTATAAGTCTAATTCAATGATCAAGAGACAAAAAGATTTCACCAATTAACTGCCATGTTGTATGAAGTGCAAGTTTGACTTTTTACAAAGAAGTACCAAAGTTAAGCTTGAATTGGACTATATTGACTCTAACGGGTGTATCTAAACAACTTTTACCCACTAAAAGATTCAAGAACTCAGTCAACTACTTAGATCCAAACACCCCTTAAAAGCTATTTATGAAATATTATCAAAGTAATCAGATGATTGCTGCCTAGAAACTAACAGATTAGCTTAAACTAACATTAACCAAGTTTAAATAAGCAGAAATAAACAATGCTATAGCACACTAACTAACCAACACATATAATGCAAGAAAGTTAAAAAAGTGTACTTACTTGACATCCAAAGCCAAGTACAAATCTGAGAACTAGGAACCAAAAGAACAACCTACTGTCCCCCATGGGACTCTAAACCATACTCCATATCCATTTCTGCTGCTGCTTCTACCCTTTCTTCTTCAATTTTTTTTTGATTTTTTATATATATTTTTTTTCTTTTCTATTTTTTTTTTTTTTTTTTGCTTTCTTTTGATTCAACTAACTTAAACAAGCTGAAAGTAACATTTTTAGATCAAATAAAGAACACTTAAATGAAAGAACAAGTAACTTGAAATTTAACTTGAAAATACGAATTTTAATAAACTTGAAAGATACTCTGATTGAACTGGAAATTTGAAAATACAATGTTAAACTAATACTAAAACAGAAAAGTTACAAAGAAAAGGATGCCTATATGGCTTTACATAAGTCCTAAATTTATACTAGAAAGGAGGTAGGTAGGAAATGCATTGTTGTGCTTCCTTGCTGAGAGACTTGAGCTGTAAAATGTTCCCTTGAGCCTTGCGAACAAATCCTGACCCTTCAGTTGTTCTAAAACCAATCCTAGCCCTAAAACCAGTTTTGGCGGGAAAAAGTATTTGTGAGGTTGTGGACTGCCATGGTGTAAATTGGGTGTTAGGTAGGGAATTGGAGGTGGGAAATGGTGATAGTGGGTTGGGGGAATGTGAAGGGGAGCTTTTGAGGTGAGGTTGAGTGTTGGAGAGGATGGTCGGGGGTGGTGGTGATGTTACTGGGTAAAAGGGTGGGGGGAAGAAGGGTTTGACCGTTTGACCGGATGGGATAAATAAATAAAACATGTTATTTTTATTTGTGGAAGTGGACCTGGAGTAGGTTGGGCTGGAAGTAATCGGCCTTTTGTATATCTGGTTTATTTGTTTTGGATTTGGATTAGTAGGCTTAGGATTTTAGTAATAAATTAGGTTTAGGCCCAAGGACTAAGAATGTAAAATCTGATTTTTCGAGAGACTAAATCTGCCAATCATCCAAACTATCATTAAGGGCCATTCTTGTCAAGTCGTGAATTCCCAAGGTTTACAAGATCACTTTTCTTTAAAATGTAATTCCCGGGGGCCATTTCTGCCAATTTGCAAACATGAGGGACCAAACTTGTAATATTCTAAAAATGCAATCCAAGGATCAATCTTGTCATTTGAGGATTGTTGGAGGACTAATGTTGACTTTTCTTCAATAAATTCTCTCCAGGGACCATTTCTGACATTTTCTAATAGTTCAGGGACTGATTTTGTCATTTCTGCATAGTTTGCTCCGTTTTTCGTCTGTTTTCAATCCTTTGCACCTGAAATACACAAAAACACACTCCAAGGATATTTGTGACATTGATTGGTTGTTTTTGGATGTTTTTGATTGTTTTGGTTCGGAAAATGGAAGAAAAGATATGTGTAAAATGACACATATCAGTCCTAAAGATAGCATCTCTTGAGATTGCGAATGTTCCACGTGCGTTGTAGCGCATGGCCATCTTTATCTCGCAGCTTGTACGCACCTTTTCCCAGTGCTTCAATGACCTCGTAAGGTTCTTCCCACTTTGGTCCAAGCTTTCTTGTGTCTTCTGCGTGGCTTGAATCGTTTGCGCGGTATACAAAATCGCCTGGTCTGAATCAGGTGCTTCGTACTTTAGCATCGTAGTATCCCTTCATTTTTAACTTGGCTTTTTCTTCCCGTATCGCTGCACGCTCACGCCTTTCTTCCAATAGATCCAAGTCTATGCGCCGCTCATCATCATTTGTCGCAATATTAACTTCCGCTGTGCGAATAGTAGGCATCCCAATTTCTGCTGGTATGACAGCTTCTGTCCCGTAAACAAGAGAAAAGGGGGTGTCTCCATTGCTAACCTTGATAGTTGTGCGATGCGCCCACAGGACGTGCGACAGTTCTTCCACCCATCTTCCTTTGTGTCTGTCTAGACGCGCTTTAATTCCTTCACCTAAACTGCGATTCGCGCGTTCAACCAGACCATTGGTTTGTGGGTGCGTTACTGACGCGAAGTGTTGTTTGATATTTAGTTGCTCGCACCAGTCTTTGAACGGGTTGTCGCGGAATTGTTTTCCATTGTCTGAGATGATTTCCCCAGGTAATCCAAAGCGGCATACTATGTTGTCCCACACGAATCGCTTCACTTGGTTACCTGTTATTGTTGCCACCGCCTTTGCCTCAATCCATTTAGTGAAGTAGTCTATTGCCACAATAAGGAATTTCAATCCTCCTGCGGCAACGGGAAAGGGTCCAGCAATGTCTATACCCCACTTGTAGAACGGCCATGGCGATGTGATGGGTGTTAGCTCGTGCTGTGGTCGACGCGGGATAGGTCTATGAACTTGGCAGTCGCTACACTTCCGTACCATGTCCCACGCATCACGGTGCATAGTGGGCCAGTAGTATCCTGACCGTAAGGCTCGTGCCACAACTGACCGTGGTCCTGAGTGTATGCTGCATGAACCAGCGTAGATCTCTCGGAGTACGTAATCTGCCTGAAGAGGTCCGACGCACCTAAACCATGGTTGTAAGAATGAGCGCCTGTATAAGACACCATATCTAAGCTCGAATCGTTGCGCTGTGCGCCGTAGAAGCAATCCTGCTCAGCGCATCTGCCTTTTTGTTTTCCCCTCTTGGAACTTGTTTGATTGTAATCTTGTCAAATCCTTGAATTAATGACTTAGTCTTGTCGAGGTATTGAATCATATTATCCTCTTTGGCCACATATTCGCCTGACACATGGTTGGCTACTAATCGAGAATCCACATTCACCTCTAGGTTGCGTACGCCCATTCGTGTTGCGATGCGCAGTCCATCGATTAGGGCTTCATATTCTGCCTCGTTGTTCGTGGCTGTGAATTCAAAACGTAGAGCGTAAGTAAATTCCATTCCTTCTGGGTTAGTGAGGATAAGGCCTGCGCCTGAGCCGTCTACACATGAGGATCCATCTGTGAATAGAATTCATGGTTCTTGCAGTTCCGTCTTGAGGTGTGAAGGAATATCATCGGTATCTGGCTTTTCGATGATGAAGTCCGCTAGTATCTGTCCCTTAACTGCAGTGCGTGGTCTATAGGAGATGTTATGCTCGCCTAGCAATACACTCCACTTTTGCAGTCGCCCAGATGCGTCAGGTTTTGAGATAATTTGCTTGATGGGTTGATCTGTGATCACCGCTATGGGATGCGCTTGGAAGTACCTGCGCAGTCTTTTGGCTGCAAACACTAACGCTAAGACCAATTTTTCCATTGGACTGTAGTTAACCTCCGTTTTCTTAAGCACTTTGCTCACGAAGTATACCGGTGTTTGCACCGAATTCCTATCCGTCAGTAGCACTGCGCTGACTGCTCCATGAATCGCGGATAAGTACATGATCAATTCCTCCCCTGGTCGGGGTGCGACTAGCTTGGGAAGCGCCGCTATATGCTGCTTAAGCTGTATGAAAGCTTCTTCCGCTTCCGTAGTCCATCCAAAGTCACCTTTCTTTGTACACTTCTTGAGTGTTTTAAAGAGTGGGATTGATTTGTCCGCCGACTTGGACAAGAATCGATTTAGTCCAGCTAATTTGCCGTTTAATGACTAGACTTCTTTTAGCGTGCGTGGTGAGGGGAGTTCAATGACAGCTTTTGTCTTTTCTGGGCAGGGCTTAATGTCATCAGGTTCTATCAAATACCCGGTCGGTGGCGCCAAAGGTACACTTCTTGGGATTTAGCTTCATGTTGATCCTTCCCAGTGTTGTGAATGTTTCCTCAATATCGCGCACCAATTCTTCCTCAGTGTGACTCTTGATAACCAAGTCATCGACATAAACTTCCAGGTTACGACCTACTTGCTTTTCAAACGCAGTGTCTACCAATCGCTGGTATGTTGCTCCCGCATTCTTTAGACCAAAGGGCATTTTTTATAGCAATAGACCCATTGACTTGTATGGAAGGCTGTTTTTTCTTCATCTTCCTCAACCATCTGAATTTGATGGTACCCTTTGTATGCGTCTAAGAAACACTTAAAGGGGTATCCACACAGNTGCTTTTCAAACGCAGTGTCTACCAATCGCTGGTATGTTGCTCCCGCATTCTTTAGACCAAAGGGCATTTTTTATAGCAATAGACCCATTGACTTGTATGGAAGGCTGTTTTTTCTTCATCTTCCTCAACCATCTGAATTTGATGGTACCCTTTGTATGCGTCTAAGAAACACTTAAAGGGGTATCCACACAGGGATTCTACCTTCCAGTCTATCTCTGGTAGCGGGTAACAGTCCTGTGGACATGCTTTATTAAGATCCGTGAAGTCCACGCACATTCTCCAACTGCCATCGCTCTTCTTTACCATTACTGGATTGGAAAGCCAGTCATGGTAGTAGACTTCCCGCATGATGCCTGCGTCTACGAGTTTATGTACCTCCTCTAGGATGGCTTTGGCGCGATCTGGTGCTTGGCCGCGCTTCTTCTGTCGTATTGGAGGATATCCTTGTCGGATTTTTAGCTTGTGCTCTGTGATAGATCGTGGTACCCCAGTCATGTGTTTAGGTTCCCACGCAAAGATATCTAGGTTTTTCTGCAAGAGTGCGCATACAGCTGCCCTTCCTTTGTCAGACAGTGAACCTCCAATCGATACCTCTTGGTCTGGGTAGTCTGGATGAATTGCAACTTTGATGTTTGGTACCTTAGTCGCGCACTGTTTTGGGATATTCCCTGTTTCGCTTGTGACCGTGTTGCAGTCTTTGGGTGATGTAGCAGTTGTAGATGGTTACAATGCCTCCATCCACTGGGAATTTGAGCATCCCATGTGCTGTGGATGATACAGCGCNTGATAGATCGTGGTACCCCAGTCATGTGTTTAGGTTCCCACGCAAAGATATCTAGGTTTTTCTGCAAGAGTGCGCATACAGCTGCCCTTCCTTTGTCAGACAGTGAACCTCCAATCGATACCTCTTGGTCTGGGTAGTCTGGATGAATTGCAACTTTGATGTTTGGTACCTTAGTCGCGCACTGTTTTGGGATATTCCCTGTTTCGCTTGTGACCGTGTTGCAGTCTTTGGGTGATGTAGCAGTTGTAGATGGTTACAATGCCTCCATCCACTGGGAATTTGAGCATCCCATGTGCTGTGGATGATACAGCGCGCATAGATGATATTCCAGGTCTTCCAATGATGCCATTGTACGATGAAGGGGATTTGATTACGATAAAGTTCATCCAGGTTGCTGTAGAGTGTTGTTCATCACCAACGACTACAAGTAAACGCAATTGCCCCATAGGCCATATCTTCTCTCCAGTGAAGCCAGTTAGCGACGTCGTGGTCGGAATTAACTGACTTTGTATCTCAGGTCGCAGCCTCTTGAAACAGTGTTCATACAGGATGTCTGCGGATGCTCCTCCATCAATATACATACGGTGGATATCGTGTCCCCTGTATATATCTCAATGGTTAGTGTCTCTACTACTGCGTTGTCCGCAGCTAGAGTGGGGAAGGAGATTTCATTCCCAACAGAAAATTTTTGGCTGATTTTTTGCTTCGTCTTTCGCTGCCATGATTGTATCATGTAAATAATGTCAGCCTTATCTTTGGGTATCTCTTTCTTACCTCCATTCTTTTGTTTATCCTTTTCTTCTTTAATATTCTTAACGAGGTGATCCATTCTGCCCTCTTTTACTAACTTGTCGATTAGTTGTCGTAGTTGGACACACTCGTTGGTGGTATGGCCCTTTTGTCCATAGTATTCGCAGTATCCATTCCCTACACGTTGATCCTCTGGCGTGCGCATTGGTGGGGGTTTCGGGAAGTTTGCGCCTTCTGTTACAAATATCTCCCTCGGAGTCTTCGTGAGGGGAGTGTATTTATCATTATCTCGTCCGTTTCCCTGACTGCGATAATTCTTGTTGCGATTGCTACTTTGGTCATTGGATTGTCTCCTAGGCTGGTCTTGTGGCCTATAATTTGAGTAGCCTTTTTTGCTATCCGCAGCAGCTGCTTCTCCTTGGATAAAAGATCTTGTGCGCTTCATTAGTTCATCAAAGGTTTGGGGGACCTTATCATTTAATTTCCTAATGAGCTCTGGGTTATTAATCCCATTCATGAACCCTGAGATTTTTAGTACTTCAGGACACGCCTTGACGTGTATACATTCATCCTTAAAGCGCTCCACATAAGCACTCGTTGATTCTCCTTGGCGCTGTTTTACTCTGGCCAGTTCAACAGGGTTCTTGGCGCACTTCTTTCTCTGAGTGAAATTCAAGCGGAATGTTTTTTTCAACTCTTCAAACCCGTTTATGCTTCTTCGTGGAAGCTTGCTAAACCAGGTTCGCGCATTCCCCACTAATGTGGATCGCCATACTGCGTTGGACATGGCTGCACACTTTTGGTCAATGGCGGTGACACTGACTCCAATGGCGCTGATGATGACTCGGATGGTGGTAAGTGACTATGATGGTGGTGACAGTGACTCATCTGACTATGATGATACTCTGGTATGCTTCATTTAGGGGGCATTTGGTTCGCAAAATGTTTTTGAAGGAATTGTAATATTTGAAAAGAATTGTAATTTGAATGAATGTAATTCAAAGAATTAGAATGTGTTGGTATTGTAACTGATAAATCTGTCATTGCGTTTGATTGACTCGCAATGTAATGTAATTCAGAAAAACATTAATAAAATTCGTAAAAGTACTTATTTACTTAATAATAATAATAATAATAATAATAATAATAATAATAATAATAAAGTGATATTTATAATAAAAAATAATAATAATAATAATAATAATAATAATAACAATAATTACATAATAATAATAATAATAATAATAATAATAATAATAATAATAATAATAATAATAATAATAATAAGCATCACAATCACTTCAACACTTTAAACCATAACATTCAATCCATATTACTCAATACTCATACATTTATCACATTAACTAACCGTCAAAGCTCATCAACATAATCAAACACACACCATAATTGTTATGGTGTGTGTTTGATTATGTTGATGAGTGTTGACTAGTAGTCCATTTCCAAGCTTATACCCAATATTGACTCCAAATTCCTATAATCTTAACACTTTCATTCATAACACATGTTATATTCCAAATTACTTACCTTGATCCAAAGCTAATTCTACCAATAAACCATAACAACATCAACATTAGAATCTTATCAAGAATCATCAACACATGCAGAAGATTATTGATAAGGTTTTAACTCTTGAATTAGACTTTAAACAAAATTCTTGATTATCAAAAGGTTTTGTTTTTCCTCCTCTTCTTGGTACCTTACATCACCACCACCACCACCACCAACACATACAAACATCTTGAAACTCCATGTTTCTTTATAACCCTTAGGTTCCTTTTTAAATTTGGTAAGAGCTTATGATATAAGGAGGGTTTGAAGCTTTCTTCAAAGTGAGGAAAATAAGGTGTGCTCACCTCCTAGTTCTCTAAAACGTGGCATAAGGTGGAAATATTATCTCCCTGGAACATTTATGATAAGCTTCAAGGGTGAGGTGGTCCTTTCCTACTAATTTGCTACTTTGCCACAACAAGCCCTCGAGTCCTATTTCTTTTATTTTGGCCACACTAACTTTATAACTCATTTAGTACTTGACAATTTTAGTCCCTTAAGTCTTATCTCTTTATTTTTGTACACATCAATCTTTCTATAACCATATTATAGTTACTTTGACTATCGGGTTTGACTAGTAAATCTCGTAATTGAACTTATAAAAGTCTTAGTTAAACTATTCTAATGGCATTCTCGTAAATATATGCTTAAAACCGGTTTGGGGTGTAACAAGAGGCGCATGCTTACGCTGTACTTGATAAGATATAGGATCTTGGAACAAGTGAGAGTGTTGAATTGTTCCTAGATGACCATTGTATCTATGTTGGCTTGTGGATACAATTATAAGATTTTGGGCTAGGCTATACATGTTATTATGTTTGCGTGGTTGTGTTGATTATTGCTTTGACTTTATTGCATGCAACGTTTGTTGTGAACGATTAAAAAACCATTTTGGGTTTAAGGGTTAAAAGGGGTTTTAAAGGTTAAACACCAAATCATTTTAAAAGAGTTTCAATTTGTTAAATTGTTTTAACAAAATTGCAATCATAAGTGATATCCATTTATTGCTTATGACACGTGTTTTTTACTTATAAGTTACCTATTAACCTTAGTCGAGCTATCCAATTTATATGAGGACATGGTCAGACCTAGTTTCAATTTGAGACGGGAATATGACGTTGAAAATGACCAGACCTAGTTTAAAGTGTCATCGAGTTCTAATTGGATGACTAAATTGCATGGATGCTCAGACCTAAACTTGGGACAAAGATAGGAAACGTGTCATGAATATTTTAGTATTTTAGGTCCTATAAAGATCTAAGAATTGTGTAGATTATACACTTGGTAATCACTACCTACCGACTATATCTATCATTGTATTCATGATGAATCGTACGACGGATAAATTAATGTGTATCTTAGACTTTGAATAATTAAGTTTAGGATGACCATTTCAGAATGACGTAAAGATTGTCAGCTAGTGACGAACTTTTGATTCATCCTTTTGGTTCATCACTTAGGGCCTGTTTACTTGAATAAGTGGTTTATAAAGATTGTGGGCCATACATGGGTCCCATGTCTGTTTGTTCGTCTGATTGGGGAGGAGAAGGATTTTTATGCCTTTAGCTAAGGGGAATTTAGTGGGCCCTATTTAATAAAAAAATATTAAATTAAGTTTTATGAGTCCACACATGTTAGCTAAGAGATTATTAAGTGTCAAAGAAACAGACCCTTAGTAATGTCCTTTTGTGTCATTTGTGGATCACACATTGATTCTTCACTATATCACGCTTTAGTTTGTTAGTGGATCACATTTTGTATCGCCAATGGATCACAGTTTGGTTCATCAAGAAATCAGGTCCTTGAGAACCCGATACACCGTCACTAAGAGGCCTGGGTATGGTGGCTCAGAAGTCATACCAGTCCTATGCGGAAAAAAATTGGTGCCGCCAGTNGACCAAACTATTAGTATGGTAGCCCAATCATTGTTATGATAACCCACTCGTGGTGGGCTTGGGTGTTAGTGATGTTCATTAATCGGGTTCGTAACCCGAATATGGACTATACGTCATCACGTACGATGGGTAAATTAATGTGTATCTTAGACTTTGAATAATTAAGTTTAGGATGACCATTTCAGAATGACGTAAAGATTGTCAGCTAGTGACGAACTTTTGATTCATCCTTTTGGTTCATCACTTAGGGCCTGTTTACTTGAATAAGTGGTTTATAAAGATTGTGGGCCATACATGGGTCCCATGTCTGTTTGTTCGTCTGATTGGGGAGGAGAAGGATTTTTATGCCTTTAGCTAAGGGGAATTTAGTGGGCCCTATTTAATAAAGAAATATTAAATTAAGTTTTATGGGTCCACACATGTTAGCTAAGAGATTATTAAGTGTCAAAGAAACACGCCCTTAGTAATGTCCTTTTGTGTCATTTGTGGATCACACATTGATTCGTCGCTATATCACGCTTTAGTTTGTTAGTGGATCACATTTTGTATCGCCAATGGATCACAGTTTGGTTCATCAAGAAATCAGGTCCTTGAGAACCCGATACACCGTCACTAAGAGGCCTGGGTATGGTGGCTCAGAAGTCATACCAGTCCTATGCGGAAAAAAATTGGTGCCGCCAGTTGCATGTTACCCCCACCCCACCCTCGAGTGAGGTGTTGCGGCCAGTTCACTCACCCTCCTAGTTTGTGTATTTGGTTTTTTTCTTTATTTATTTAAAATGTGTTTTGTACGTGAATATTGTATTTTAATTATGTATGATGGATCTCAAGGACGTGACGCTAACGTAAGGCTGCTCATCGAGTGAAAACCGAACCGGACTGAGAAAAACTGGACCGGACTGACCGAATCCGGCAAAAAACCTAGACCGAGTCCGGACCAAATGTGGTCGGTCCGGTCCATCCGGTCAGTCCCTTTGCTCACTCCTATTTGGCGACACCAACAAATAAAAGTGAAAAGTTAGTAGCACCCATCCCAAAACCAAATCAACCGAACCAACTCGTGTAAAAAACTCCCATAAAAAACAAGACATAAAAACTCAAGAAAAATGAAATCGTAAACCATTTCTTCACATCTTCAAACCCACACTCACTCTCTCTCAATCCCCAAATCTCAACAAACAACACCTCAAACCCTAACATATCAATTCAATTCCAGTTGCATTATCCGGATCTCACATTCGGATCCTACCTAATTTTCGTGATCTGTAACAATGGTTAGCTGTTTATACATTCAAATTCTGTTAGCGAGTTTGTTAGATCTGTTACATTCTGTTTTGTTTATAATTAGATCTAGTTACATAAATTTTTTAATTTAATTGTTTGGATCTGATTTACTAACTCAAGTTTTTGATTTGTTTGTTAACAGCCTCTCAGACTCGAGATCAAGGTACGTTTCGTTACGCGGTTTCGGTTTCGGTTAATTTCGTCGTTTTTTGATAGATATGTAATGCTAATGAGAAGTGATTTATTTAATTAATTGTGTGTGTGTGTGTTTGTGTAGAGAAAACTTGCGCAAAGATCTGAAAGAGTTAAGTCTGTTGATCTGCATCCTACTGAGCCATGGTAAGTAAATTTACATACATTATCGTGATGATCGTGTAAATAATGAAAAGTTTATTAGTTTGCTAATGGTTTACGATTATGTGTGTATTTTTATTTATAGGATTCTTACGAGTTTGTATTCCGGAACTGTTTGCATCTGGGATTACCAGTCTCAGGTATGAAGTTATTACGATGATTTATAGTAGGAGTGAATTCTAAAGTGCAGATAGATCGTAATAGTGTAGTGAAAATACATGTGTGATTAGTGATTACTAGTGTTAAGATTGTTTCTAGTGGTGCTCAAACATAAATGCCGTTAGATCCCACTGCACTTTTAGTCTTTTATGATAGAACATTACGGATATGATCATAAGCATATGTCACGTTATTAAATAGGTCAAAAGTCGCAATGATAATAGAAATTTCCTGTTGGTATGTCTTGGTTGAGAACAAAACCTTTATGTGTTGTTGTGATACAACACTTCTTCTATTCATGTCACCGAGCCCTATGTCATTTTTACCTGATAGACGGTAGTCATGCAATTCTTGAGAAGCTTATTTTAGCTCCGGCTTTGCTATGGTTTTCAACGCTTTCACGGTATTTAGTTAAGTTTTGAGGATCTTTTCATGCGTTAGATGTATGCCTGAGCATTTCGACCCCTAGGATCGAACCCGACCAAGAAAACCCAACCAAACCGAGCCGACGAAGCCTGATGCCCTGAATTTCTGGTCCTTGGTCCCTTGAGTTTCTTTTTTTGGTCTTGGTCCAGTCCAACCTGGTCCGGTCCGGTGACATCAGACAACTAAACCGGTCCAAACCCGTGAAAACAAACTAAACTAAACCAGGACCATTATGGTTCACAGTGAAAGTGTGTTTCAGTCTTCGGTCTAGTCCGATCCGGTTTTGGGCCTGAGCACACTGGTCTTAGGTTCATAGTTTTAGTGCTGGATGATTATAAACTGATCAAACTTTTTAAATATTTCTATAATTTGCTGTACCATTGTTTAGNCTATTCAATTCCAGTTGCATTATCCGGATCTCACATTCGGATCCTACCTAATTTTCGTGATCTGTTACAATGGTGAGGTGTTTATACATTCAAATTCTGTTAGCGAGTTTGTTAGATCTGTTGCATTCTGTTTTGTTTTTAATTAGATCTAGTTATATAAACTATTTTATTTGTTTTTGTTTAATTATGATCGTAAATTTTGATTTAATTTAATTGTTTGGATCTGATTTACTAACTCAAGTTTTGTTTTGATTTGTTAACAGCCTCTCAGACTCGAGATCAAGGTACGTTTCGTTACGCGGTTTCGGTTTCGGTTAATTTCGTCGTTTTTTGATAGATGTGTAATGCTAATGAGAAGTGATTTATTTATTTAATTATGTGTGTGTAGAGAAAACTTGCGCAAAGATCTGAAAGAGTTAAGTCTGTCGACCTGCATCCTACTGAGCCATGGTAAATTTACATTCATTATCGTGATCGAGTTAATTATAACAAGTTTATTAGTTTGCTAATGGTTTACGATTATGTGTGTATTTTTATTTATAGGATTCTTACGAGTTTGTATTCCGGAACTGTTTGCATCTGGGATTACCAGTCTCAGGTATGAAGTTATTGCGATGATTTATAGTAGGAGTGAATTCTAAAATGCAGATAGATCGTAATAGTGTAGTGAAATTACATGTGTGATTAGTGATTACTAGTCTTAAGATTGTTTCTAGTGGTGCTCAAACATAAATGCCGTTAGATCCCATTGCAGTTTTAGTCTTTTATGATAGAACATTACGGCTATGATCATAAGCGTATGTCACGTTATTAAATAAGTCAAAAGTCGCAATGATAATAGAAATTTCCTGTTGGTATGTCTTGGTTGAGAACAAAACCTTTATGTGTTGTTGTGATAGAACGCTTCTCTTCATGCCACGGAGCGCTATGTCATTTTTACCTGATAGACGGTAGTCATGCAATTCTTGAGAAGCTTATTTTAGCTACGACTTTGCTATGGTTTTCAACGCTTTCATGGTATTTAGTTAATTATATTTTTTAGGATCTTTTCATGCGTTACATGTATGCATGCTCATTTCGACCCCTAAGATCGAACCTGACTTTCTGGTCCTTGGTCCCTTGAGTTTCTTTTTTTGGTCTTGGTCCGGTCCGGTGACATCAGACAACTAAACCAGACCAAACCCGTGAAAACAAACCAAACTAAACCAGGACCATTATGGTTCACAGTGAAAATGTGTTTCGGTCTCCGGTCTAGTCCGATCCGGTTTTGGGCCCGAGCACACTGGTCTTAGGCTCATATTTTTAGTGCTGGATGATTATAAACTGATCAAACTTTTTAAATATTTCTATAATTTTCTGTACATTGTTCTTTTCTAATAGAAATATAATACCAATATCTGATGGAAAGTCTCATATCATATACATTATTGCAGACTATGACAAAATCCTTTGAGGTTACCGAGTTACCAGGTCAGAGATCATTATATATCTTGTCTGATGTTTCCGTACATAGTTTTTGCATGATTGAAATATAAACTCGGTGTCTGATGCTTACGCTATGTATTACAGTCAGATCAGCAAAGTTTGTAGCCCGCAAGCAGTGGGTTGTTGCTGGTGCAGATGACATGCATATCCGTGTGTACAATTACAATACAATGGACAAGGTCAAAGTATTTGAGGCACATACCGACTACATTCGGTGTGTGGCTGTCCACCCGACCCTCCCGTATATTTTATCATCTTCTGATGATATGCTTATCAAGCTTTGGGACTGGGAGAAGAGTTGGTATTGTACTCAAATCTTCGAGGGACATTCTCATTACGTCATGCAAGTGACTATCAATCCGAAAGACACCAACACTTTTGCTAGTGCGTCGCTTGATCGCACCATAAAGGTAATTTCAGAGTGTTTGCTTGTAACCGCATTAATCAGTGTGACAATATATATAAATAATTCGTTTTCCTATTTCAGATCTGGAATCTGGGCTCACCTGATCCTAACTTCACACTCGATGCCCATCTCAAAGGAGTGAATTGTGTGGATTATTTCACGGGTGGTGATAAGCCTTATCTAATTACTGGTTCCGATGATCACACTGCTAAGGTGTGTATTTATTCTGCTTTCGTCGATTGTTATATACTTATATCTATAAATATCTGTAATGTAGACTTATATTATTGAAATTTGAAACAGGTGTGGGATTATCAGACCAAAACATGTGTCCAGACTTTAGAAGGTCACACACACAATGTTTCAGCTGTATGCTTTCACCCCGAGCTGCCCATAATATTGACGGGTTCTGAGGATGGTACTGTACGTATATGGCATGCAACTACTTATAGGTATGCATGTGATTTTTGCGTTTTTGTTGTGTATAATCATGTCTGTTCTTAACATTGATGGGAATTCATCCAAAGGTTACATTGGCTGAATATTAGGATTTAGGAGATTAAAATTATTGTTTTACATGCACCACATAAACATCAAATTATAAAACTATATACTGATATAGAATTTGTGGTTGCTGGTAACTCAGCCGTGTCCGATTTGAATTTCTGTAGTTTCAAAATAGAATACTTACCACGAAATGTTTTTTATGTAATTTTTATCAGGCTCCGCACTAATTCCCTTTTTTCGCAGACTTGAGAACACTTTGAACTATGGACTTGAAAGGGTTTGGGCTATTGGATACATGAAAAGTTCACGAAGGTAAGTTTGTTTTGTGAGTTGTGACTTTGTTTTGGGTATGTTAGCAATTTCTTACTACAGTCATTATATGTTCAAGGCTCTTCCTGATTCTCTCGAGTGGACTATTTGAGAAAGATGTTCGCAATCAATACACTATACAACATTCATTAGAAAACTGTTCATTTCTCACGCATTTTCTTTCGGTACAGGATTGCTATTGGATACGATGAAGGGACGATAATGGTTAAAGTTGGTAGGGAAGAGCCAGTAGCTAGCATGGACAACAGTGGAAAGATTATATGGGCTAAGCATAATGAAATTCAGACCGTTAACATCAGGAGTGTGGGAGCTGATTATGAGGTATGGGTCCATACGATTTTGCCTTTTCGAAGATAAAATAGTGAACTGTGTTTGTTCTATTTTTTTGTTAAGGTGACTATAACTGGTTTACTTATTCGCTTTTCAGGTCTCTGATGGAGAGAGGTTGCCTTTAGCAGTTAAAGAGTTGGGAACATGTGATCTCTACCCTCAAGTGAGTTGTGCTTGTTTTAGTCTGTAACTTCCTATCGACTGACATTGAGATACATGATAGATCCTAAATGAAACTTTTATTAGAAATAATGAAAACTTGAAATACAAATTTAGCATGGTCTCGAGCTTACTGAACAATATTTTTGTCTCTATTTAGTGCAAGTCTAACACGCATTGTCATCGCTTTATGATGAAAGCTTTGGGTTCAAAATAATTTACTTAATCATGATGATGTTTGCACTTTGCATCATAAAAAATATAAAAGGTCCTTTTCTAAAGTTACATAAGTTTGATTTACCTGCAAAACAAACAAAAGCCGCTTTAATTTCTTCAAACCTTTTTGGCTTGTTGGTTCCGATTCTCATGGCTTTGGTTTTTATGATCTTTTTTCAGAGCTTGAAACACAACCCGAATGGAAGGTTTGTTGTTGTTTGCGGTGATGGTGAATACATCATATATACAGCTTTGGCATGGAGAAACAGATCCTTTGGCTCTGCATTGGAGATTGTTTGGTCTACTGAAGGTGAATATGCTGTCAGGGAGAGCACAACTAAGATTAAGATCTTTAACAAATCTTTTCAGGTCCGTGAACTTTCTTTAACCCCATAGTTAGATCAAGAAGCAATGTATCTGTTACTTGCTAAATACTATACGTTTCTTTAAGATAATGCTAATTAGCTAGTGCCATCTAAAATAAAAAAACTAAAATAAAATTCGCTAGTGCCATCTGTTTTCTGCTTCAGTGGCTCTTGTTTGTCCTCTTGACCCATAGAAAAATTACTCATTACTTGACATTCCCGATTCTCCATTTTTTACAACTACTTTCTATAGTGTTGGATTCGTCTATGATTATTTGTATAACAGATTTTTATATATTCTGCAGAAAGTAACTGCTATTTGTTAATTTGTATATATCCTTTTGCTTATTTGGGCGTTCTTTTTTAAACAGGAAAAGAAGAGTATCAGACCGACTTTTTCTGCTGAGCGCATATATGGAGGATCTTTGCTGGCCATATGCTCAAATGATTTTATATGTTTCTATGATTGGGCTGAGTGCAGATTAATTCAACGGATTGATGTTACTGTCAAGGTAAACACTCTTACCTCTTCCTAAGTCGATGTCATGTAAATATGTTTAATTTTTGGTTTTTACATATATAGCATGGAAGTATTGAGTCTAATTCATGTTTCTTTCGCTCCTTTGTATTCAGAACATTTACTGGGCAGATGGTGGTGATATGGTGGCAATTGCCAGTGATTCTTCATTCCACATACTACAGTACAACGTAAGATCCTTACACACACAACATAAGATCCTAATTTATACACACAAAACACACACACACACACATTTACACACTTACTTTAGTCTTACAATTATAACGGTTTATTATTAGGCTTTCCTTTTCTAAGTATGGTTTTACAAAATAATTGATTGTATTGGTCATGTTGCAGCGTGATGTAGTGTCAGCACATTTAGACAGTGGAAAGTCTGTAGACGAGGACGGTATTGAAGACTCATTTCAAATTCTCTCTGAAGTCAGTGAAAGAGTCAGAACTGGATTGTGGGTTGGAGACTGTTTCATTTACAATAATTCTTCATGGCGACTCAATTACTGTGTTGGTGGTGAGGTAAAATTTGTCAGAATACCTTAGATATGGTCAGTTTTTTGTTCAATGACATATGTCCGTAATCGATCTGGTATCTTTTTAGGTAACCACAATGTTTCATTTGGACCGACCAATGTATCTTCTAGGATATCTAGCAAATCAAAGCAAGGTTTATCTCATTGACAAGGAATTCAAGTAAGTAGGCTTTGGTGCTCATATTTTTGGATATCTATAACTTTTATATATTTCTGTTCTAACATTCTTTTGGTGTCTTATACTTTAGTGTCATTGGATACACTTTGCTGCTCACGTTGATCGAGTATAAGACGCTTGTGATGCGTGGAGACCTAGAACGAGCTAGTGCTATATTGCCTTCAATTCCAAAGGAACACCATAATAGGTATATTTCATATATGATATATCTTATTCTATATTTCTATATAATAGGTTGACCTTATTGATTTTTTAGAACTATTTGTTATCTTAATCTGATGTATGACTTCGTTGATAGTGTTGCTCACTTTTTGGAATCACGAGGAATGATTGAGGAGGCCTTAGAAGTTGCTACAGATCCCGATTATAGATTTGATCTTGCGATCCAGCTTGGTAAACTAGAGATTGCAAAGGTAATTGCACAAACCTTGAATAAGCAAGACACATCAACTATTTTTGACTGCTCAAAGAGAGAATCTAAGCAACCTTTCTTATGAATCATGTTTTTGGATATACAGGATATTGCCCTAGTAGCACAAAGCGAGTCTAAGTGGAAGCAGCTGGGTGAATTAGCTATGTCGACTGGACTGGTATGTTTGGTTTTTACTATGTATTGTTCTCCTTTCACATAAAGACGCACAGTTATAATTTTGCAATTTAGACAAATAACATTAACTTCAGATTAGTGCAGTATATTATGTTCGAGAATGCAAATTCATTCTTGGTTTGGCACCTCTAGTGAAATATAGATGAAATTGAGGATCTTACAACTCTTTTATATAACCACTGATGATGATATTAACACATTGCAGTTGGGCATGGCTGAAGATTGTTTGAAGCATGCAAATGATTTAAGTGGTCTGCTGCTGCTTTATTCTTCTTTGGGAGATGCTGAAGGGATAACAAAGCTTGCATCTCTTGCAAAAGAGAATGGAAAAAACAATGTTGCTTTTGCTTGTCTGTTTATGCTCGGTAAATTGGAAGATTGTCTGCAGTTGTTGGTTGATAGGTTAGTCTATATATTCTATACATCAATCCAACTTGAAATTGAAGTTGGGCATGATATGCAATTTCTCTTATTCTCTGTCTCAGCAATCGGATACCTGAGGCTGCTCTGATGGCACGGTCTTATCTTCCAAGCAAGGTTTCAGAAATTGTTGCTCTTTGGAGAAAAGACCTTAACAAGGTTAGTTCGTTACTACTTTCTTAGTGTTTAATTACTGGTGCTTTGCATATAAGTCGAACCCAAGTTAGATGGTTACATGACATGTCTCTCAAACATCCTTCTTTTTGGCCAAAAATCAGATTAACCAAAAAGCAGCAGAATCTTTAGCTGATCCCGAAGAGTACTCAAATATGTTTGAGGACTGGCAAATCGCACTTGAAGTGGAAGCAAGAGCTGCGGAGACCAGGTTCTCTTGCTTATCTATGTCTCAATACTCTTCTCATTTCCTATTGATTTTGTGGCTTTTGTTCGTTAGACTTTTAAAATTGTTTGACACTCGTAAATAACTTTTGTTAGCATGCCTGTCAACTACCTCGATAGTAAATAAGGGGATGCAAATGAGTGAGTTGGGCAATTTGATTGTTTGAGTTATTCCAATACATATTTGCTCTCAAAACATTTTTACTTAGTAATTAGTGTGAATTTGATTACAAAGATTGTATTTTCTGAATGATCATCTAATTCTTGAAATTGATTTAGGGGTTTTATGTATTAAAAATACCGTGTGGCTTTCGTTCGACCCATTTTCTTTTAAGCTATTTTTTGTTTATACCCGTTTGACGTTAGAGATCAATCATAACCCGAATTGGCCTCTTCATAAAGTTAACGGGTCATAATTGGTTGAAGACTAGTTTAACTTTGTAGTTTTGTATGGACCCTTTGAAACTAGATATGGTATTAACGGTTCCTTTGAATAATGTAGGGATAATTATCCTCCTGCAACAGAGTATGTAAACTATGTTGATCGATCACACGTCAACCTAGTAGAGGTCTTCAAAAACATGCAATTAGACGATGAGGAGCCACATGAAAATGGAGAGTTGGATCATGAGGTATTTCTTCTATGCTTGATGCAATGTATGATCAAGTTCATTTATTTATGAATTTATCTAGCTGTTTTTTATTCAAAAAGTTTTTATTAGTCTTCCCTGCTTTTGTTGGTTGGTGGGTGTTGGTGTGACAAACGGGTCACTTTCACTAGTGAAGCTGTGATAACTAAACATTTGGGTTTGAATCTAAAAACTAGTATGTGTGATAATTGTCCAAGTTTTGTACGATTTTCTGTTAAATAAACTAGTTTTAGAAAATGCCTTCTATTTTTCCAATCGAAGTAGACCTGGAACACTTTTTTCCAGATCAAGTTCATTTCTTTTTTCCATGTCTTATACTGTAATAAAGAACTTTTGAGTTTTTCTGCATAAAAATTACACTTTAGGTGACTGTCAACCCTTTTTTTTTACCCATTTGACTCATTTTCACCGTCTCCTTGTAAGCAATATTATTTAAGTAAACGAGTAAAAATTGCAATCTCTACAAAAAAGGGATGTTTCTGTAATCAAACAGTTGCGTCTCTTAATACTTACCTTTTCCTGTTACTTTTTTCTTGACATGTTCTCATATTTTCTGGTAACTACAGGATGTTGAAGAAAACGGAAATGAAGGGGAATTTGTTGATGAACAAGAAGTGAGTCACGAAGAAAGCCCAGAAGAAGATGCTGCTACAATGGATAATGACTCTTCAGAAGGTGCTGTTCTCGTCAACGGTAGTGAGGCTGAAGAAGAAGAGTGGGGTACGAATAATGCAGGAAATCCGTCAGCCTAAAAGCAATTGGTTGGGGCAGTGTGATTCCTAATTTTATTGCTGGTGATTAATTGAATTTCTCTTAAAAGACATGTTTGACTCCCATGCAAATCCAACCTTTGCCCCTTTTATTAAATAACTTATACTGCATATATTGGCTGCTGTCCAAATGTTTAGGGTTAGTTTCCATTTGAGTGAACTATACGAATCTAAATTTTGGTTGGCACTTGCGGTGGCAAGGTGTGTGGTCGGGCGGGTTGGGTAATGGTCAAAACGAATTCAGGTAATTTTTGCTGATTCAATATTTGCCACCACTCTCTAGTTAGCACCTACAAATGACAATAATACAGAAACGCTATGTACAACAAATCATTTTGTTAGGAGACAAATCAGATTCAGGTTACAACTAAGTGTACCATCACATGTTGCTTTATGTGAAATGCATTTTCTTGACTTGAATGTGCATAGATTACGTTACGGGTTGAAATCTCTTTTCTCATAGAAAATTTGAAGGGCTAGTTAGTGTTAATTGTTTTATATATTCTCTTGTCTGATATCATCTGACCATCTTATTTTCTTAATGGCAGTGCTTACACCACGTCACCAAGTTGACGAAGACGCTTCTAGCTTTGCGTAACTCCTTCAGGTAAGATTTAAGTAACTTACTTTATAAGTTTATATAGACTGATATTGTCACATTTGGTTCCCTCCAATGCATTGGTTTCGTAGGAAGTACTTCTTTTTAGCTCTTTTGAACGCATACTTTTTGGTATCATCTTAAATCTACTTAGGCACTTAGCTTTAGAGCTTGTTTTAAGAAAATTTGATAACATTGAATATTACTTGTCATTTTCTGTTCTAACAAGAAAAGTTTTTCATTCCCCCCAACTCAACCTAACCTGACCCGGCCATTTTCAACCTGTAATATAATAAGAAAGTAACTGCAACTCAAACCAATCCATGTGTAAACCTCTTCTACTGGTTTTATATATGTAGGACATGTCATGTCTAATAATAAGTATGGCAGTATGGGTGACAAAGGACATAAGATGGACCTAAGATATTAAAGAGGGTGTTGCAAATTTTGTTTTTATCACAAGTACTAAAAACACACCAGGCTATACTAAATTTGCACCATAAAAGGTTTTTGAGTTAAAAAAAGTTGCACCATAAAGGACAAGAGTAGCCTAAAAATATCATCGGGAGTTGTACATACCAAGAATCGACACTTTTCAAAAAAAAAAAAAACTCTTCGTGAGGGTCACACAATGCACCAGAGTGGTTCCGTCCACGAGGACGTTTCTGGTTGGGTTGACCTGTTTTTTTAACTCGTTTCTTATATATAATGAATGTATCAAAAATCGTGTCAAATTTAGGAAATTTATGTAAATCTGGTTCAGAGGGAGTGAAACTTTTTAGTCATTTGTTTTAATAAAACCTGCTTTCATTATGTAGGGTCGAGCTTTGCCATTGTGCCTTCAGTTTACCTCGTAAAAACCCATGCCTTTGTTGTAGACCATCTGCCTTATAGTTATATAATTTTCCGTTGCTTATTAAGCACTGTAATACATGCTTTAATACTATCTTTGTTGTATCCTTTTCAGGCTTGTTCGTGGTGTAATTTTGTAAGGGCTTCCATTTTGTATTTTGGAAACATATGATATGATATACCTTAAGTTTAGTACTCGAGTTTAGTTACTCTCTAGGCACTCTATATATCGATATATTCTTTTTTGAGGGGATGATTTTTATCCTTCAAATCATTTTACGTGTTATTGTGAATGTATAAAACGACTATAGTCTCAGTAGGGGTGCGAGGTGACTACAATTATATAGCTGCTTTCATCTAATTGTAATGTTGATTTGCACTGGGTTAGGATTCTTGGTATGATGAATGTTCGCTTCTATAGCTGCTTTCATCTAATTGTAATGTTGATTTGCACTGGGTTAGGATTCTTGGTATGATGAATGTTCGCTTCTTTTTTTCTTCTTCTGGTGTTCGAGTGTTGTTTCTATGCAAGTTATTCTCTATTAATATAGTGCAATCTTCTCGCAGATGCACCTATAAAGATTGCGTTATTTTTCTTAAAACAAATATATTCTCTCTAATCTTTATACCGCTAGAATTGGTTTCAAGTAATCATCTGTACACCAACATGTCCAACAGAGTACATGATGGTTCATGAGTGTTTATTGGTGGTTTCTCTAGCATGTACACAAGTGAATTCGTCCGGGTTTTGTTAAACATTAAGGGGGCATTTGGTGTCTATATAGGAATGGATATGGATATGGGTTCGTAAACCCACCTCTATAGTTGTGCATAAAAAATGCCTATTCTTATAGGTTTCATACCCATTTTTATAAACCAAACCCACCGACCAAACAAACTTTTTGTAAGGTTCAACACATATCTGAACGGCCCCTAAAATCTGATGCATCTTTTTTGTAAGGTTCAACACATGCTTATCTGAGCGGCCCCTAAAGTTTGATGTATCTATATCTATACTAGATAATAAAGACCTGTATGAGGGTATTAAATTTTTGTAAGGTTCATTCTCGACCATTGAATCGTGTACCATCTAATCAATCTTTTAGTTTTGAAAACTTTCAACCCAACTCATAATTACTTTTACTTTCCCCCAAATTTCATGACACAAAATACACACATTCGTTTATCTTCATTTTACACCACTCGACACACTCACATTGCACTATCAACCTTATGTTCTCCCCTTTTCGATTTCACCACACTGAACAATCACACGCAGCAAAAAAGCAGCCTTAAAACGCATGAAAACTGGAAAATAATGAAGAGGCTGACAAAAGTCTCATTAGTTTATACTCGTGAGACATCCCAATAATCATACCACATTTTGTTTAATTGCTTATCCGTTAATTTGTGAAATACTCTACCAAAGAACATATTGCAACTTTAACTTTAGACGCACTTTAAATTGTTGAAGCCCTCGAATCCTAATAACCATGGCATGTACTATTTGATCATTAAGGATCATGATTTTTTAAGTAGATACAACTAAATTGTGTGCTTATGCAACATAACCTAACTAGGGGTATTTTGTTATTGTAGAAGTTCGTAGGAAGTAAAAGTAAAAATAATGTTCCTTCTGCGTAAAAAGAGTAAAATGAAAACAATTGTCTACCTTGTCTGAATTGCACTACCTCCACAGACGTAAAGAGCAAATCATCCTGTTCAAGCCCTCAAAGTGCAAAAAAGAGAGGCTTTCCTTTAAATGGAGGGAAGGGCCGTCCAATCTTTCCATATGTAAGAAGACCTGTGTTTAACGGCCTTCCCAAGGGCTGAATGAACTTTTTGGGATGCCATTGTTTTATAATTTTGGATTAGAGTTAATTGCATTTTTGGTCCCTGTGGTATGGCCAAATTGCAGGCTTGGTCCCTAAAACTTTGAAAGTGCACTAGACGTACCCATTTACAAATTTCCGTTGCATGTTTGGTCCTTTGCCGAAGTTAAATGACTTAACTACCCCCTCTTTCCATAGGGACCAAAAATGCAATTCTGTCCTTTTTTCAGTTTTTACAAGTTACGTCCTTGTGATTTGCACACAAATTCACATTCTGTCCTTTTTTCAAATTTCTCTCACGAATCATCCAAATTGTTGTCAAATTTTGCCGTTTTCGTCCTTGTTGCCAACGATCGTTAGTATTTAACGTTTTCGTCAGTTTTTATACGTTTTCGCCTGTTTTCTTACGTTTTCATTCGTTTTCTTACGTTTTCATCCACTTTTATATGTTTTCGCCCTTTTCCTTACGTTTTCGTCCGTTTTATACGTTTTTGCCCGTTTTCTTACGTTTTCGTTGGTTTTTAAATGTTTTCGTTCATTTTTATATATTTTCGCCCGTTTTCTTAGGTTTTCACCCGTTTTCTTATGTTTTCGTCCGTTTTTATACGTTTTCGCCTGTTTCCTTGCACTTTTCTGACGTTTACGTCCGTTTTCTTACGTTTTCACATGTTTTCGTCCGTTTTTATACATTTTTGCCCATTTTCCTACGTTTTCGTTCGCTTTTATACGTTTTCGCCAATTTTTATACGTTTTCGCCTGTTTTCTTACGTTTTCGTCTGTTTTTATACGTTTTCGCCCATTTTCTTACGCTTTCACCCGTATTCTTACATTTTTGTCCGTTTTATACGTTTTCGCCTGTTTCCTTACGCTTTTCTTACGTTTATGTCCGTTTTTATACGTTTTTGCCCTTTTCCTTTTATTTTCATCTGTTTTTGCACGTTTTCGCCCGTTTTCTTACATTTCCGTCCGTTTTTATACATTTTCGTATGCTTTTATACATTTTTGCCTGTTTCCTTACGATTTTCTTACGTTTACGTCTGTTTTTATATGTTTTCGTCTGTTTTCTTATCAAGACATAAAAACGGACGAAAACGTATAAAAACGGACGGAAACGTAAGAAAACGTATGAAAACGGGAGAGAACTTTTAAAAACGGACGAAAACGGGAGAAAACTTATAAAAATAGACGAAAACGTATAAAAACGGGTGAAAACGTAAGGAAGCATATAAAACATAAGAAAACGGGAGAAAACTTATAAAAACGGACGAAAACGTATAAAAATGGACAAATACATAAGAAAACGGGCGAAAACGTATAAAAACAGATGAAAACGTATAAAAATGGATGAAAACGTAAGAAAACGTATAAAAACAGATGAAATCGTAAGGAAACTGACGAAAACGTTTAAAAACGGATGAAAACGTAAGAAAACTGATAGAAATGGACGAAAACGTATAAAAACGGACGAAAACGTAAGAAAACATAAGGAAACGGGCGGAAACGTAAGGAAACGGGCGGAAACGTATAAAAACGGGCGAAACTTATAAAAACGGACGAAAACGTATAAAAACGGATAAAAACGTAAGAAAACTTAAGAAACGGGCGGAAACGTAAGGAAACGGGCGGAAGCGTATAAATAGATAAAAACACAAGAAAACAGGTAAAAACGTATAAAAACGGACGAAAACATATAAAAACGGACAAAAACGTAAGATAACGGGTCGAAAACATATAAAAACTAACGAAAATGTTAAATACTAAAGATCGTTGGCAACAAGGACGAAAACGGCAAAATTTGACAACAATTTGGATGATTCGTGAGAGAAATTTGTAAAAAGGACCGAATGTGAATTTGTGTGCAAATCACAAGGACGTACTTTGTAAAAACTGAAAAAAAGAACCGAATTGCATTTTTGGTCCCTATGGAAAGAGGGGGTAGTTAAGTCATTTAACTT
>LBNU01014073.1:0-27208 GCA_014162995.1 Artemisia annua | reverse complement strand
TTTTTTTTTTTTTTTTTTTTTTTTTTTTTTTTTTTTTTTTTTTTTTTTTTTTTTTTTTTTTTTTTTTTTTTTTTTTAATTTAAGAATTTGCATTGGCCTTACTAGACTGACACACTATTCTTTTTGTTTTCCAGAGATAAAAAGAAAGAATTTGCTTCAAACCTAGGAATGGATGTCTTCTTATCTCCTCGTAATATTGCACACCTTCTTGAACTTCCTAAAGTTGAATCATCTGGTGCTTGTCGTAAATCTTCAAGTATGTCCATCTACCTCTTATTATTATATCTTGTTATGATGTTTTTTGAATTTGATATGTTACATGATGATGCTTATTCATATTGCCCAGGCTTATAAGATTTTATCAATTTTGCTCCATTTGGATGCAATACTCTTAATAAACCATATTAAGCGAGTGTTTGTATAAGTAATTAAACTGATCAAATGATTGGTTAAAAGTGATTATGATTATAATTTTTCTATTATTTAGGTTCAAAATGGTCAGATATGCAGAAGCAGGTTAGGAATTGCTATAAGAAACCTCTTCATTCAAACAAACTATATATGTAGAAATCAGAGGGAAAGTGATAATTGTATTAATCAGATTCAACAAACAATGAAGAGTACAAGACAATAAATAGTGAATAAACCTAAACAAAACCTAACCCTAAACTAGACGGGCCTAAACAATAGGCCGAGCCTAAAGGATCCCCTCTCAAACTCACAATGCTACATTGAGAGTTTGACAAGAAAACTCTGAAATCAGACGGCAGACAGACAGATACAGATTTATCGGCAGAGAGATCCGAACAGAGGTAAACGAAGAGCAAGCAGCAGCAGAAAAATACACATTTAGCAGCTGAGAGATCCGAACAGAGGTAGAATAATGACATAAATGGAACAATGCAATAAAGGATATGAATTTGACGTTAGCAACAGATGCCACAATTGTGGACCACTTCATGTTGGGTGGGATGATATCGTTGATGTTTCCATAGTCCGAAAGAAGATGACCAAAAGGTTTATGGGTGATTGGATCGATTCCCATCTTAGAAAGCTTCTTCTTAAGTTTTGTGTTCCAGTGATTCTTCACATCGTTGTCTGTTCTTCCTGGTAGCTGCTTTGCTATCAAGGACCACCTAAAGTACACACACAAAAACTTGCTTTTATGCAACAAAGAGAAAAATTGATAGTTTCTTATTTATTCAGGTTATGTGGATGGGTCGAAATATCAAAACTGTAATTTTTATGAAACTCAATCATTTTATTCAGAAAAATATATAAGAAACATAATTTTTGCACTCATATAGACACTTTTCAATAAAGCACGCACTAATATTTTTTTTTTGGCAACCACGCCTAATATGCTTCAACTACAAATTTCAATTATTACACAATTTAACTGTTTTGGGTAGTTTGATACCCAAAATGCCGTGTCGCTCATATTAACACCTAAGAAAAACTAGAACTGTTGAGCATTTACAAAAGATGGATGGGTTGGTAACAAATCAAAAGTTGTAACTTTTACTGATGAAACAAAGACGGGTCACTTTGGATCGCAGTGATAGATCAACATTTTTATGTGTTATATTTCACAAACTAATATCTGTGCTGAATAGGATTGCAAAAAGTTTCAAAATACATAATCTATTTTCGTTAGGTTCCAGATACTTGAGAATGTCACCAGCCCTTTTGAGCCGCTCCACATCTGGCTAAAATTTGACCCGTTTGATCTATTAGCATAAAATTTTAACAAAAAACTGACTCACTTTATATGAATGAGTTGAAATTGTCGATCTAATCTTAAGTTTGAGCACAATGAACAAGAACAGGGAGAGTAAACTTACCTACTACCTATAGCTTGATGGTACCTCAAAATGAGTTCTACTTCAATAGGGGTGAAACTATCATGCTTCAGATCCGGCCTTTGATAATTCGTCCATCGCAACCTACAACTTTTCCCGCATCTTTTAAGACCTATAAAAGTATAAAAGATCGTTAACAGTGGTCAAGGTTGAAGTATTGTACTGAAAAATGAAATGACCTGCTTTTTGTGGAACCAATGTCCAATTACCAATACCATGACTCGCCACATATGCCAGAATCTTTGCATCTTCTTCGGCTGTCCATGGTCCTTTCTCGACATGTAATTTATCACAAGGAGGAGGTCGTCTCCCCATATCGATTAGTAATTCAAATCACACACACACACAAATACACACTAGAAGGGAGGAGATGGTTAGTGATGGTGAATTGGTGACGCAATATTTGAAGCTATCATATAATGGGTGTGTGAGGGTACATTTAACAAGTGCCAGGGCAACAAAAGCATGTATGGCTCCATATATGAACATATTGCCTTCATTCACCCTTAACAATTACTGTACATGAAAAATTAACAAAAAATCTCTCTCGCACCCTCATGTACTTGGCTCCTCGACTATATGAATGCTCCACAAATCAAATCCAGAAAATAAAAATAATAATGACTTGCATCTGGTGTAAGAAATTCATATAGTACTGTTTATTACTTTGTTAAAGATTCAAAAAACTGAATAGGTGCTTTGTGTCACTGGCAATGAAATGAAAAAATAAAAGTGAGCTTCAATGATTCAATTAGGTCAGCATGACAGCCTACACTTCACTTTTGATTTTGCCAGGTCGAGACTATAAGTCTTCTTTTCATGATATGGATATCTAATTCAACACTTGCTTGAGTAACTCGGGAGCAAAATAACATCAAAAGATTACTACTACTATAAATACATAAAACGTAGTATCTTGTTACAACTTGCAATTTACTAGGAAAAAAAAAAAAAAATCATCAAGAGATGAAAGAACCTAACTCATCCAAGTTTATCCAATCAATAACCAGCTAAATTGACTAAAAACCTGATATAGACTAAATATATAAGCTGTGGTGCTATGAACATCGTGTGATGAGTATAATTCTTCTACTCGAACAATGGATTCTGACCAATCACCTAATCATACAAACCTTCATCGAGCCATATATCAACTAAGAAATCTACCATTTCCTGAAAAGAATTGAAAAAGTATATCAGAATAACAGCTAGAGTGTGATTGGTTTTGTCAGCTCAAACTTTGACTCTTTAATGCTTCACATGAAGTCATGAAGTGGTCCACAATTCACAATGGTCAACTAGTTTGGTGTAAAAGTTGTGGCTTATCTTGTGAATACATGTGAGATTTGCATTGTTTAATGAATACATCTCAAAAGAGAAGTTTTATTTACAATACTTTTAGAGGATATTTGAAGAGTGTGTAAATTTCTAGAAAATCTTTAAGAATTATTAATGACAATTGTAGGTCATATACCAGAAAGTAACTTTTAAAAGTTTTCATATGCCAGAGGTAATTCTTGATTTTAAACATGAGAACCACGTGTTATGTGCGTGTTGGTGTGAGAAGGTTGATATAGCTTACCGGTAAAGTAATTGGCTCAGAAAAACGGTCATTATTTGAAAGCAGATCCTCGTATGTCGTTGACCAGCTGGAATACAGATCCAACAACAGCATTAAGCATAAAAAAAGAGTTTGAATCTTGAGATCTGACAGCCTAGCATTTTGACTTTTTAAAGTCAAGTGAACAAGCTTTCAGCTCAAGAAAGAAGTACAAGAAATATAGCATAGTAACATTCAACTTTACAATAATAAACTCCACAATTTAACTATAGGTGTCGATCTTACAGCAAAACAATATCGATCTTTTTAGTTGAAAACTAGTATGTTTTAATTCAAAAGTAAAACCAAACCTTATGACTGGATCTTCTGGCGTTCTTGCTCTTTTTGATCTTTGAGATTGATCTCCAACCCATTTTCTTCTGTTCTCATTCCAGGCAATCGCACCTACAAAATCATTAAAACACAAATCAGCATATACAAACACAATTATGCACAATATATATGGGCTACTAATAGCTTCCATACTGATTTGAAATTGATTTGCATATGTGAATTTATGATATCACATAAAATAAATACCCACCATGGTTAATAAACACAGAGGTGTTATTTCCATTATTTTCCGGATGTTTCCTTGCTTCTTTCACAGGTGAAGAAATTTCTAAGGGCCGCTTCTCATTGTGTAGTGAATTTCCAGCATCGACTTCAAACATCATCATAATATTGTTGGCGCGTGAACTTGCAGTGTTGACTTCCATCATCATAATATTGTTGCTTTGTGAACTAGGGGTGTCAATTTCCATCATGTTTACAGTTAAGGATTGTGTTTATTCACCGAGACAGGCTCATATATTGGAAAAATGTAGGTTGTTTGAATGCTAGTCAAGATTGCATCACATTAACTTTGCACACTTTCTTCCGCACACCCTATAGATCTGCACTAGGAACGTAAACAAATGAACGTCTAGACATATGGTTGCCTATTTTCTTTTGACATCAAACAAGTTTAATTTTAATCAAATCATCATTTCTATTTCATTCTTAACAGATTATATCGATACATTAGCTCAATCTTTTAAAACACCCTTTAACGATGACAAAAAAGTATATGAAATTTTTAGACATTTAGGTTCCAAATGTCCTAAAACACAAATCTTTAATCATAATCATTAAACCTTAAATCTTTTCCTTCCCAAAGACTCATAAACTCCAAATTCATAAACACCAAAACCCACCAAAAAAAAAAAAAAAAAAAAAGTCACATGTTACACAATAACCTATGTTTATAGCCTTGAAAGACATCATAAATCCAATATTTCATACATGATACATGACATATCCTAAGGATTTAGATGTTTTAATTTTTGGTTTTTCATTTATAATCATGATAAGCCTTATTTAGATCAAACACACACATTGTACATTATCCGAAGAAACAAAACATAAAGTCATAAAGAAACAAACCCGTATGTTAACTTTTCATGACAAATAAAAACATGTGCATTAAATAAAAACATAACATAACAAAATAATTATAAAAAAAGAGAAAAAGAACAATAAGAAAAAGAAAAATAGAGAGAGAGAGAAAGAGAGAAGTAGTAGGTGTACCTTAAAAATTGCAAAAAGAGAGAAAGGATTTTTAAGAGACAGGAGAGGTTTATATAGATTTTTTTTGGTCAAATTTCTTGTCTTTTTAGTGAATTTAATGGACCATAGTAAGTGACACCAAGCAGGGTAATTCTACAAATGCCTCACCAAGTACAACTTGGAACCCCTAGTGCCCCAAAATGGAATTTTTTCCTCAAATAGCTTATGGGAGATGGTCGCCTATCACACAAATCTGCCAAGTGTCCCTATCTTTGTACTTACACTGTGCCACATATGATATGTATTTTCTTGAGTGACTGGGTCCACAATTCTTGAGCGACCAGTCTTTTTGTCTTTTAAATACATTTTTGTCATTGTTGATATTTAATTTTTTGTCGCACACTATCTTATTTCTCTACAATACAACTTATACATTTTAATTATTGTCACCACCACCAACTTCGACCACCACCGCCACACACTCCGACCACCACCGCCGCTCCGGCCACCTCCTCCTTCCCAACACATGCAAATGAAATCAACCCAGATCCAAACTTTAACCATAAAACTTAAAAAAATATCCAAAGTTTAATCAAATACAAATAAAAACTTTGTAATAAGCACAAAATTGGTGTCACATTCACTAAATTCAACTCATTCAAATCAACCCAGATCCAAAAAGTGAAAAAGATCCACCAAACTTTAACCAAAAAACTGAAAAAAAGATCCTTGACTTTATATGCAAATTTGATTAAAAAAAAAAAAGAAAAAAAAGATGCAAAATTTATAAAAATTTACAAACCTTGTCACGTTTATCACCACCAAGAATGAAATACCAAAAATAGACGAGCTCCATCAGATGGAAATCCACCGTACATGATGATAAGGGACCCGAATCCCCCCAAGGGAGGGAGCGAATCCTAGATCCGAAATAAACATGAAAAACTTAAAGATCGAGAGTTTGTAACTCTTGGATATGAGATGAAGTGAGATTGGTGTAAATGTGTGCATTAATTGATTATAAAAAGTGAAACAACAATCAAACCATAAGGACCAAAAATGTACTTAACTCTATTATTAACTTTTTGACAAAAAGACAAAAACACCGTTCGCCCAAGAAAGTACCTAGCATGAGTGGTCCAATGTTAGTACAAGGTAGGGGACACTTGACAGATTTGTATGATATCCGCCCAAGGAGTTAGGGCGACCATCTCCCTTTAGGGTATTTGAAGAAAAAATTTCATTTTGGGGCATTAAGGGTCACCAAGTTGTACTTGGTGGGGCATTTGTAGAATTTATTATTATTATTATTATTATTATTATTATTATTATTATTATTATTATTATTATTATTATTATTAACCACAACCCATGGGGTTGTGTTTAAAGATACCATAATTAAAATTTTTACATTAAATGAATTAGTATATTCTATAATTACACATATTTTTTCATATTAAACATGGAATGTAATATTAAACTTGGAATGTTGAGTGTTCATTTAATGCAAAAATTTTAATTATGGTATTATTATTATTATTATTATTATTATTATTATTACTATTATTATTTAAGAATTACACCACACTTGAAATCCGACCACCGAGTTAAACCATGTAACGGACGAACTACTAGGAACCCCTAGAATTCATGGTTTTCTATGTTACGTGTTTTTTTTTTTTTTTTTTTTTTTTTTTTTTTTTTTTTTTTTAATGTTTGCAGATAAAAGAATCTCAACCAAAAGCTAATAAAGATTGGTCCGAGTGTGCTAAAAAAGGTTATGCAGGTATGTTCTAGCTCATAGAAATTACAGTTTAAAACCAAAATGAATATGTTTCTCTTCTATCTTATTTCAATGAAATTTTACAGTGTTTGGTTCGGCACATAACAAGATGAAATTGATTGTTTTTCGTCAAATATTTTGCTAAACAAACAAAAAGAAGAAATTGTGTGGAACTCGTAAATCAAATTATTTACTATGGTTCAAGTAACGAAAGTTGGTCGAGTTGACTTGACACATAATACGACGAAATTTGATTCTTGAGGACCCCCACTCTCTATTCATAATTGTTATTTTTGTATCACAAATAGGTCTTCATTTGCAAAATTGGTTCGTCTATAACCATAAACAAGGGTTAATAATGATAAAACCACCCCTGAACTTTTATCGTTATGACTGTTTAAAGTCAAGACCTGGCAATCTAGACCGAACGGGTCTAGACGGGTTTATATGAAAAAGTGGTAACTTGTACGTTGATGTTAGTCTATCAAACTCGTTGGACCCAACATACTTCAACAACTTTAGAAGTGACCCAAGTAGACCCATGAGGTGATAAGACTAACATCAACGTACAAGTTACCATTTTTTCATAGAAACCCATCTAGACCCGTTGGTACGATGAACCTTCTTCTTTTTTTTTTTTTTTTTTTTTTTTTTTTTTTTTTTTTTTTTTTTTTTTTTTTTTTTTTTTTTTTTTTTTTTTTTTTTTTTGTAATCCGGTCACAGACTAAAAATGGCCCAATAAACGTTGAGGGACTAAACCATGGTAATAAAGAATTCAAGGATTAAACCGCCAATATATTTAGAATTTATTGGTTTTAAAGCAAAGGATTTATTGTGGACACTGTCAAACCAAAATTGCCTGAATCTTTCTTGATTGGTTGACAATATGACTTGTGAATTTGCAGTGAAACCAAAGAAGGGTGATGGATTGCTGTTCTTTAGCCTCCATCCAAACGCGACAACTGATGTATTGAGCTTGCATGGGAGCTGCCCGGTCATAGAAGGAGAGAAGTGGTCTGTAATCAATGAACCAAATGGATTCATATCAGGAACTTTGACAAACCAGATAACTCAAGTGACGAATGCAATGATGAAAATGTTAACTGCCCGACATGGACTACCAGTGGTGAATGCATAAAGAATCCTGTCTATATGGTCGGGTCTGCTGAAGGTCTGGGTTATTGTAGGAAGAGTTGCAAAGTATGCTAGTAGGAAAACACGCTTTTCCATCTCTATTTACAGAGTTTATTATGAGTATTTGTTTTCATATCCGAATTATCATACGAAAATTTGGGTATAAACGGAGTCAGCTGTATGTATTCTAAGTTAGGGGGTACAGATGAAATATTTGTAACGAGGTTAAATGTTTTAAAATAGAAAAGATAGAGTTTGATCACAATCAGGCATTCCAAGTGAGAAAAGGAATACGAAATTGTAGAATCAATGGTGGTTTGTTATTGATAGATGAATTGAGAGAGATTAATTACAATCTTCAATGAATGAGGAATGAGAAAGATTAACAGGTATTTATTCTAATGATAAAGGGCAGGAAAGTTTGTTATGGGTTCTTGGTGGGCGATGACCATGTTTGATCTTGGGCATGTTCAGCTCACATGTGCATTTAAAATGGACTCATAACAATCCATCCCCCTTAAAATCTACTTGTCCTCAAGTAGAAGTAGTAACTGATACAACGCAAAAGCCAAAAAACATATAGCCCCGCTGATAAGACCATGTGGCCAAAATAGAGCCCATTTTGACACTCATATCTTCTTCTCTGTCCTGAATAATCTTCTCCAATTTCCACCTGAATGCCCCAACACGAGAGTCGATAGCTTCACTGATTTCGATCATGATCATAGCCATTGCTATAAGAGCACCTTGACGAACAAGACCATCAACATCTGATGTCATTGGTTCTAGCAAAGATATGGTCTCACTTAAACCACTACCAGCGCATGAGATTCCTACAGCCATGGCAGCCCCATAAACGTACATGTGAATTACTCACAGAGGATTGGCACAATCTGTGGGGTCTGTTCTGGTTCAGAGTACATGACAAATCCAATAGCTAACACAGCAGCTCTCCTTACCTCATTATTCACATCTGAAACAACAAAGTATAGCAGCTTTTCTATTGCCTTGTTATTTCCTATTCCGCTGTAAGCCAATGCTATTGTCTTCATACCTCCATGAACACGAGGGCAATACCCAACACCAACCCCTGTTTCATCTTTTCATGTCCTGATTTATGAGTCCGTAGTAGCTTTACCCCTCCCACCAAAACCTTGCTCTTTCCTGCTAGAACCTTTAAATCAAAATCCTTGAAAATCAAGATGTCGGGTCTAGAGGGGTAACTAGAATTGAGACTTTTCAGCGCGATTGTACCGTCAACTCTTATGATATCCTCTCCAACATCACTCATGATTTATGTGCTCCGGTCAAAAACCTTAGCAACCATCTGGTTTCCCTTCAATAGGTCTGGTGCCATAGTTAGCGTTTCACCCAAGCCAATGCAGGCACAATCAGAATCATAAATGATTTCATGACTGATTTGAATCCTGATAACCCTCTCTCCATCAACACTGAACCATACCACAACGCAAGACCATAGGATGAGAAGATGAAGAACTGAGAGACACCATAGATCATGCCAGCAATCTGCCCATGAGTAAACGACTGTTTGGCAGGTCCAACAAGCTCTCGAGAATAAAGATCAAGCACTTTATTCTTAGAACAAAATGTTTCAGCTGTTCTTATGTTACTGACAGCCTCACCAATGAGCATATTAGCTTTAAGATGAGCTTTGTTCAAGTCACCACCATACCCTTTCATGAATATTTTCTCGCTAATGTGACCACTGTATATAAAACCCAATCCTGCAGCTCCACACCTAACACAACACTCGTGACTTTTTGCTCCTTGTCTTTCCTTTTTCCTCTTTGGCCATTTCCATTCATCAAACTTTCTCTTTCTATGCTTAAATTTGTAATTCATGTCATCTATTTTCTTCCTCTTAGGCCATTTACATGTGTCAAACTTGAAATGACCAAGGCCTTCTCCGTTCTTTGTAGCATTTTCATTTCCAATCTTTGAAACAATTTCCGGTTTACATGCCTCTCTAGTCCTTAAAACTGATGACCAACTCCTTGTTTGGCTACTCATGTGTGCAAAACATGTAGTCGCTTTCTCTAAATTCCGTTTCTGCTCCACATTTGTATGCAACAAATCATCACAAGTAGCCATTTTATAACCGTTATCCTCATATTTCCGACCTTCAACATACCTCCAATCCTAACCTATATCCAACAAATCATCACAAGTAGCCATTTTATAACCGTTATCCTTCTGCATACAACCCACACTTGAAAACTTTTTATGCTCATTAGCACCCATAATAGTTGGTAAGCAATCCAACAAGGGTTTTTCGCCATCTTTGTTCATGACAACATCAAGAATGCCTTAACACGATCTGTGTCATCTTTGCTTTTATCTAATTTACTTCCTTTTTGACCATCACTATTCTCACCATCAGAACCCAAATTAAACATTTTACAAGATTCTTCGTAACTCTTTAACCCAATGTTTTCAATCTCTACTTCTTGTTCCCCATTATACCATACTGCACTTTCTACTGTTATGCTATCATCATCTCACTTAACCTCAACTCAATTTTCATCTTTACAAAGTTCATCAACCACTTCACATGAATAATTAATATTGGAATACAAGCTACAAGTAAAGTCAACTCAACATACAAAGACCACTCAGTCAACTACCTTTCTCCTCATTGTATAAAGCATCAAAGTCATTTGTACAAGTATAGTTAGCTAGAGTATAAATTTGTATAGCCTAGTTCCGTATTTGAAAGTTAGTTAGTGTAACTGTATAAATACCTTTGTACTATCTCATTTCATAATAATGAATCATAATTCACATTTCATATCTCTCGTTTCCCTCTCTTGATTCAGTTACCGATATGGTATCAGAGCCACAACTCCGGTGATTGATAACATCAAATTTACCCACAATCTAAGTGTTAATTTCCCCCTTAAAATGCTCATCTTTTCTACTTATATGAAGAATATATACTCTTATTTCTTCCTATTTTGGTTTCAGGGTAAAGATGAGTAAAAGAACGAACATACGCGGAAATGGAAGGACTTTGGAGCAAATATGTGGAAATTATGGATTCTGCACTAACTACGGCGTAGAGGTTCATCTACCTACGCCGTAACAAGGCTTCACAAAGACTACGGCATAGAAGCTCTACTACCTACGGCGTAATGAAGAATTTATGAAGACTACGGCGTAGCCCAACAATTGGCTACGGCGTAGAAGTCCACTAAAGAACACTACGGAGTAGGCAACTCTCCAAGCTACGACGTAGGATCTCATTTGAGGCAGTGAAGAACTAACGAGGCCAAGGAAGAAGCTACGGTGTAGCCACCTTATCTACTATGCCGTAGGAAGCTTATCATCAAGACATTGCGCCCGTAGCACTTGATCAAGCTACGGCGTAACACCAATTTGCAAGGGTTACGGCGTAGCAACTCAAATAAGCTACGCCGTAACATAGTCGGGGCGTATAAATACCAACCCTAATTCCGAGTTTTTTACATCACTTCCCATCACTCTTCACCACAGAAACGTTGGGAGAAACTCAGGAAGAAGGGAGAACAAAGTTCTAGCCACATCCAAGTCATTTCCAAGGGAGGAATCACACACCGATCATAAGTGTTTTCATTCCTTTACTTTGTATTCGATTCATGCTTAGATTTGTATTAATTCAACATTGTTTTACTGCAACTATTAACATGAGTGGCAAAACACCTCTTGGTGTTAGCCTAGTTATGAAATTGTTATGTTATTGATTTAGTTTTCCACGCATCTATTATCTATTGTTTGTTTACTTTCATGGCGAGGCTTGGGACACTCTAGTTCCCCCCGTAGTGATTAACGTTGGTTGTTCTCTAGACACTTGTGGAATTAACCCTAGGAAGCAAGTCGCTAGGGATGTGACTTGGTGATAGCAATATCACCATACACGTGCGAATTAACCCTAGGACCACCTACCAATGGTAGACACTTAACGGAGTTAGAGGGGTGTAAGATCTGACCATGCCGCATTCGTTAGTCTTGTCCATGTTAGTAGAGGCGCTTAATGACTCTTATGTCTTCGTACCGATGAACCCAAGACTTTACAATATCTTTGGATAGGACAAGGTATAAGATAGATCTAGGTGAATTTGACCATCTGACCCGAAATGAATATTGAATCCCCGAACGATATGATAGGATGCACCTATAGGAAAACTAGTCATGATCATAACAAGAGTAGTAATTAGGTTAACACTACTTCTCTCTACTAATTCTCTTTCATTTACTTTATTGTATTGCTATTTACTTTTATTAGTTTAAACCCCCTTTTAAACGTGACACGAACTTAGATAATCTCCGCACCTTAGCTCTTGGGACGACCTCGGCTTTACCAACTAGCTATACCACACACGACCGGATACACTGTCCGTTAGTGCGTAAAAGGTAGACCTTAGGTAAACGAGACTTTATAAATATTAAAACCTGGTCAGTAAAACTTGATAGCGCCGCTGCCGGGGAGCTATTAGGAATTTATTTAAGTTTTTATGGATTTAACTATGAACGATTATTTGACTTCTGTTCATTGTGAATCAGGAATAGTGAGACCAGTTCTAGAAGAGAATATTAAATTCGAATTTTGGGAATCATGTCTTGATGAATTAAAAAGGTACAAGTTCGCTGGCGAAGAGAATGAAGAAGCTCACGAACATATATCAAGGGTTACTGAGATGGTTTATTTCAAGCTCCCAATGTATCAAGGGACGTTGTGATGAGGATGCCTTTCCCCTCTTCGCTGAAAGGAAAAGCTCACAAATGGTTAAAAAAACTCCCTCAAGGGACCATTGCTACATGAGATTCTTTAAAAAAGGCTTTCCTCAAGGAATATCGGACTCCTCGCCAGATTCTTCAGCAACTAGAAGGGATCCGGAAATTTCAGCAAGATCAGGATGAAGCCTTGTTTTCTGCATGGGAGAGATTTGAAGACATGCTTTTCAAATGTCCAGAACACAAGCTCAATAAACATGAACAACTCCAAATATTCTACAATGGGCTAAAACATTGAGACCCGTAAGATACTGGATTTCAAGGAACCCATCCCTAAAATGACTGCTGCAAAGGGTCTGGAAAATATCAACGAAATCGCCCGCCATTCATCAACATGGCATGACAAACAGGAATTAATTTCTTATAAACTTGATGAACTCTGCTCAATCCTGAAGAATATCGAAAAGGTTGAATCTGATATGAATTCATTAACTGTAGAGGTAAATATGGTGCAACACAGTTTTGATGACCCAATCAACGGAAGAGTTACTGACTTGGAAAGAGTAATCAAGAAATTTATTAAAGACTCCTATCAGAACCAAAGGAAGAACCAAGAAACGATCTGGGGGATCAAAATGGAATATGACGAGATTTTAAAATCTCAAGCAAACGCAATCCGGAAATTAGAGGCCCAAGTAGGGAATTTAGCCAAAACTATCAAAGATAGAAGTGCCGGTGAACTCCCTAGCACTACGGAAACTAACCCCAGACATTTGGCTCATGCAATAACTACAAGGAGCGGATTGAATTATAAGGAACCTTCTTATCCAACAATGGTTGATAATGAAAATGCAACATCAAGCAACAATTTGGATAAGACTACTCCAGATACTGCTGAAGCTAATCCTAAGCCATATGTTCCGCCTATCCCATTTCCAGGAAGAATGAGGAAACAAAAAGAGCAGGAACATTTCTAACGTTTTTTTTGAAGTAAGGGATCTCAGCATCAACATACCTCTTGTGGAAGCCCTGGAGCAAATGCCTAAATACGTAAAGTTCATGAAAGATCTAGTTACCAGAAAAAGGCAAGGGAACCCATCACATGTGACCCTAAACGAAAGATGCTCATCAGTATTGGCACAAAAAATTCCTTCAAAAGAAAGTGATCCTGGAAGTTTTACACTCCCATGCACTATCAATGGGACCACTTTAAACAAGGCTCTTGCCGACTTGGGGGCCAATATCAGTTTAATGCCTGTAAGATTGGAGTTGGATGAACTCAAACCAACTAGGATGTGCCTGGAGTTAGCCAACAAGTCGACACAATACCCGATGGGGATCGCGGAGAACGTCCTTGTGAAGATTGACAAGTTCATTTTTCCAGTTGACTTCATCGTTATCGACATGAAAGAGGACGAAGAAGTTCCAATATTATTAGGGAGACCCTTTCTTTCTACTGCACGAGCCTTGATCGACGTTTTCAATAAAAAGATTTCTCTAAAGGTTGGAAACGAGAAAATAACCTACGATTTGGAACGATCAATGAACTACGCAAATTTCACCGATGACGATCTCGACGACTTTGATGAAATGGATTCTATCATACACGAATTTGTGCAAGAATCTCTTCCACAAGAGCAATTGCACACTATTATTTCAGAAGAAGAAGGTGAATTTGAACCACCTGTTCCATTGGAGGGAGAGGAACTGCACGAAATGCAAAAGGGGCCGAATCTATCCCGAAACTAAAAGTGCTCCCCTCGCATTTGGAATACGCTTTTTTAGACAACAATCCTGAATTTCCAGTCATTATCTCATCATCCCTTTCGAATGAAGAAAAGAGACTTTTATTGCGTGAACTAAGCATTCATAAAGGAGCATTCGCTTGGAAAGTATCCGACATCAAAGGGATTAGCCCATCATTCTGTTCTCATAAAATTCTGATGGAAGACAACTTCAAACCAGTTGTTCAGCCACAGCGTAGGTTAAACCCTAAAGTTCAAGATGTTGTGAAGGATGAAATAATCAAGCTGTTGGACGCTGGACTAATCTACCCAATCTCAGACAGCGCTTGGGTTAGTCCTATTCATGTGGTACCAAAGAAAGGAGGAATGACTGTTGTGACAAACGACAATGACGAATTGATTCCGACTAGAACTGTAACCGGATGGAGAGTCTGCATAGATTATCGGAAATTGAACGACGCTACACGAAAAGACCACTTCCCACTTCCATTCATCGATCAAATGTTGGAACGACTATCTGGACATGAATACTATTGTTTCTTGGACGGTTTTTCAGGATACTTCCAAATTCCTATAGCCCCGGAAGATCAAGAAAAGACAACTTTTACTTGCCCTTACGGGACATTCGCCTACAGAAGGATGCCATTTGGTCTATGCAACGCACCTGCCACTTTTCAGAGATGCATGACAGCTATATTTTCAGACATGTGCCAGGAGTTCATGGAGTTATTCATGGACGATTTCTCGGTGTTTGGTAATTCTTTTAACTCTTGTTTAAATAATCTATCCCGTATGCTAGCTCGATGTGAAGAGACCAACCTAGTTCTTAATTGGGAAAAATGTCATTTCATGGTTAAGGAAGGGATTGTTTTGGGGCATAAAATTTCAAATTCAGGGATAGAAGTTGACAAAGCCAAAATCGATGTTATATCCAAGCTACCGTACCCAACTAATCTAAAAGGGATTAGAAGTTTTCTAGGACATGCTGGATTTTATAGAAGATTTATCCAAGATTTCTCTAAAATAGCCAAACCCTTAACACAGCTGCTAATGAAAGATGCCCAATTTGACTTTAATGACGAATGTAAGCAAGCTTTCAATGTTTTGAAAGAGAAATTGACCACTGCCCCAATTATCATTGCTCCCGATTGGAACAATGACTTCGAGCTAATGTCCAACGCAAGTGACTATGCCGTTGGAGCTGTCCTTGGTCAACGAGTCGATAAGAAATTTAAACCAATTTACTATGCCAGTAAAACCTTAAATGACGCCCAAGCACATTATACAACCACTGAAAAAGAACTCTTAGCAGTTGTTTATGCTTTTGATAAATTTAGATCTTATCTAGTTATGTCAAAAACTGTTGTCTACACTGATCATTCTGCCTTGAAGTATTTGTTTAGTAAACAGGATGCCAAACCACGATTAATACGTTGGGTACTTTTGTTACAAGAATTCAAGATCGAAATCAAGGATAAAAAGGGCGCGGAAAACTTAGCTGCTGATCATCTGTCTAGACTAGAAAATCCTGAACTTGAGGATTTAGATGAAGAAACCATTCAGGAATCATTTCCAGATGAACACTTAATGGCAGTGCGACTAAGGGAAGTCGAATCAGATCCTTGGTACGCAGATTTTGCAAACTATCTCGCAACAAGGATACTACCTGGAAACCTTACANCGAAATCAAGGATAAAAAGGGCGCGGAAAACTTAGCTGCTGATCATCTGTCTAGACTAGAAAATCCTGAACTTGAGGATTTAGATGAAGAAACCATTCAGGAATCATTTCCAGATGAACACTTAATGGCAGTGCGACTAAGGGAAGTCGAATCAGATCCTTGGTACGCAGATTTTGCAAACTATCTCGCAACAAGGATACTACCTGGAAACCTTACACACGACCAGAAGAGGAAATTTTTCGCAGATCTAAAATACTACTTTTGGGATGATCCATATTTGTTCAGATCATGTTCAGATGGAATTATCAGAAGATGTGTATTCGGGGACGAAATAACCCAGATCCTGGAACATTGCCACAAGGGACCAACCGGAGGACATCACGGGGGCGACACAACCGCTAGGAAAGTATTCGAGGCTGGATTCTATTGGCGAGGCATTTTCAAGGATGCTGCCACATATGTAAAGAATTGCGACGCATGTCAGCGTGCAGGTAACATCTCTTCACGAAATCAAATGCCTTTAAATAATCTTCTATTTTGCGAAGTTTTCGATGTCTGGGAAATAGACTTCATGGGACCATTCACACCATCCGGGAAGAAATGTTATATTTTGGTGGCAGTAGATTATGTGTCAAAGTAGGTAGAAGCCGAAGCCCTACCCAATAATGACGCTAGTTCAGTTGTTAAGTTCCTGAAAAGGCTTTTCTCTAGATTTGGAGTTCCCAAGTCCCTCATCAGTGACCGAGGTGCTCACTTTTGTAACTCATTGATGGAGAAGACCCTTAAAAGATATGATGTGATTCATCGGTTGGGTACACCTTACCATCCTCAGACTAGTGGGCAAACAGAAAACACTAACAGCGCTATTAAACGTGTTCTTGAGAAAACTGTTTTAGCCTATTTCAGTTTCACCCCGTTTTACCCCAAATCCACCAAAAATATGAGTGTGCTGGTAGTTTGTAAACTTTAGAACTTAGCTTTTACATCATTTTGAAACCGTGTACGAGTAGTGTATTGAGATTTCTTAATACGTACATTTGGAGGTGTAGAAACTATTTTCTATGTCGACTCTGATCATGCGGGAGATTATGTGGATCAAAAAAGTACAAGTGGCGTTTGTACCTTCATGGGTTGTTGTCTAACTTCTTGGTTCTCCAAGAAACAAACGGCTCTTGCTATCTCCACGACTGAAGCCGAATACGTAAGCGCCGGAAAGGCATGCCAGCAAGCACTATGGATGAAACAAGCTCTAATAGACTACGACATCCATCGCGACGACATCCCGATTATGTGTGACAACAAAGGTGCAATTGACTTGAGCAAAAACCCCGTGCAACACTCTCATACTAAATACATCGAAATTCGTCACCACTTCCTTCGCGATAACGTTCAAAAAGGAAATATTTCTATCGAGAAAGTTCCTTCACAAGATAACATCGCCGACATCTAAACCAAACATCTCAAACGAGAATCCTTCAACTATCTACGTCTAGGTCTAGGAATGATGGAACACATTCCGTGAATTTCATAATTTACGTGTGTTCAAGAACATCTTCCGAATTTCATCTTATGACTCTTTAAATATTTCATTAGAAATATTAAAGTCATCCTTCATATCCCACTAATGATATTTATGTATTTTCTTGGGAATATTAAAGTCATCTCTTCGCGTCTAGCTTCGTCTGTCAAATCCTAATGGATTTATCTCGTAAAAGAATTTATTAGGTATAAATGCTCTCCTCGCGTCAAAAAGTCTCACTAAATAAGCAAGATTTATTCGTCAAAAATCAAAACGGGACAAAAATTCGTCTCAGCAGGACACGACACCACTAAAATGGGCACGGCACCACTAAATTTAGTGGTACCATGTATCTGATACAGCTTGCATTTCTTTCCTCTTTCCCTCATTATTCACTTTTAAACTCTCCCAACTTCTGCCATTGCTATCAAAACCGAACATCACAACCCAAATCCAATTACACCTTTAAAAATCAAATTCGAGGCATTGATTTCAAGATTATCAACCTCTACTACTTTCCTAACATCAATTGTAAGTCTATTAACTCTATTTTCTTTAATTTTGAGTCTAGGGTTTGTTCATACACACAAAAATTGAATTGGGGCTTTTCAATTTTGATTGAATTTTTATACAATTAGGACTAGGATTAGACAATGTATAACTATCATGATTCCCTAAACATAGGATTTGCATAAACCCACTTATATTGCATATTTTAGTCTGAGTTTTAACTATTAAAATTCGAATGAGATTAAATATTTTTAGTGGAATCATGTCAAGGATACTTGAAATTGGATTAAGAGTCATTAACATTCAAGATTTTTAACTTTAAGAATTTTGGTGCCAAGATGGTGCATTTGCCAAACACCCCAATTCTCTTGTTTTTGAAAAATTTCACGCAACTAGGATCATGAATCATTTTTTCGTGGATTGTTGATACAAACTAAAAACGTTTTTCTCATGCATACATGATCCCACGAATATTGGCCGAATTACATAACTAAAATGTATTCTTCGACATATTCATTTGAGCAAAAGTGAAGTTAGGAGCGTTTGAGTATTCTCATTATTTTTATTTTTGAGTCAAGATTATCGCACCTCCACATTGTTTGCATATAGGCACACACTAGGAATGTGTACATCAATTTTTAACATAAAATAAACTTATATATCAATATTATTTTCTCATAGGTAACAAAATCTCACAGAAGTATGATTTTGATCATCTTCTAACTGACACCTACACTCCCGATATCTCTCATGAACCAACCACACCCGGAAGTCTCATTCGTGCCTATGTTAACCTTGAAACTCGTCGTTTTTTATGAAGGTCGAATAGTTGACCCTTCTTTGATTTATCATAGGGATATCAACACCTCATTTCGAGCTATGGGCTTCGATTGCTTGCTCAACATCAACGAGCACATTTGTCCTCATTTTGTGTTAGAATTCTTCGGACAAGTTGAACTCATACGTAACGAAGATCAATCTTTGTCACTTTGGTTTTGGATCCGAAACTTCAAGTTTGTCCTAACTCTTGAGCATTTTGCTCAAATTCTCTGAATTCCCAATCATGGGAAATGTGCCTATACGGAAGATTGGTGTCTAGAGTATCTCTTCAACTATCAAGAAGAGAATAGTCTGTATTGTTCATACATACTCTCACCACAAGAACTCACCAAACTTATTCGTACACATAAGTACTTTCCTTACCCAGATCCAACAAAAATTCATTTGAAACAGGTTTGTCATGAATTGCTCCCTTGGGCAGTCATCCTACAAGAAAATGTTCTCAATCGAAAAGGAAATCGTGAGCAACTTCCGGCATGTTGTGCTCATATGATTTACTGCCTTCACACTCAACAACCATATAATCTTGCCTACTTCTTCGCTAAGCGAATTGTACATCTTAAGGGTAACAAAAATAAATTGATACCCTACGGGATGTTCCTGACACGTCTCTATCATCACTTCATGCACTTTCTTCCCTACCTTCGAGGTCCTCAATACTCACTCTTCAATCCTGTCATGGAACCCTTAAATGAGTCATACATCTCTTCCATTCTCATTTCCGAATCCTCCACCTATGTACCCTTTGATGATCCGAGTCACGAAGAAGATGTGCTAGCTCAAGTCGAGAGTTTCACGCAACGGGAGCAAGTTCAAATCACCTTCAGGGAAAAACGTCATGAGTAGTTAGGGTGGAATTAGTAATCTCAGATTAGGATTTAACTATGAATTTTTAACTTAACCCTCTTTCTACTAACACTACCTTGCATGCTTGACTGTTACTTTATCACCTTGCATGAATTTAAATTATGATATTCTTGGATGATAGGTTATTTTGTCTTTTTGATTGCATGCTTGTAGCTTAATTTAGAAATGTGCATGTTAATCTTTAATTGCTAGGAGTAGCTTAGCATGGGTTACTTTTGGTAAATTAATCTTTAGTGGTTTGAGGAACTAGGATTTGCTGCAAATAGTCCCCCTAGAAACACCTTTCCAAGATGCTCAAAAAAACATGTAAAAGAAGGAAATTCGTGACAACCTAGGTCATGGTACCGTTAAATAATGCACGGTACCATTAAATTTAGCGTTACCGTGGGGTATTTAGTGGTACTGGCGCATGGTTTGACGAATTTTCATTGTTCACTGCTGATACCTGCATCCTTAACCTCAAAACCTGCAATGTTTTGCAAACTACTTTGACTCTAAGATCCCCTTCCTATACCATAGAACACCTCCATTCACTTTAATTCAAATCATCATCATCCTTGCCTATATAAGGCTCCACCATTGCAAGCATTTCTTGCATCTCATCTTCAACTTCAATTCCTCATCCACCATGTCTTCCTCTCACCCATTAACAAACCGCATCTCAAAGAAACCTAGGATCTCGGTGAAATCACCTTCCAAAATCAAGCTCATGCTACCAAATGCTACCATGATCATTGACTTGACTCATGATGATAATGATGGAGCAAGTACACTACCTTCCCAAAGCACCCCTAGCTCTCCTTCACCACCAAATGCTCCATCTAAGACATCCTACAATGGGTTTACCTCATCTTCCTCTTCCTTATTTAACTCTCTTCTATCCTCTACGGAGATGACACTCACTCTCTCACCCATCACCCCATTGGACTATGAAATAGCTACTCCATCATCAGCCTCACTCTCACTACCTCCGCCATCTTCTATTATGGGTCAACCCATTCAACTTCAACCGGTTGACTTATATAGTGCAAATTGCCTATGTTGTCTCTACAACCGTAACCTCATCTTCTCCTTAAGGGATGAGCTTCAACTTTTGTTCTCCTATGTTGAACATTTGTTGACTCAACTCAAGAGCCAATCATACCACCTCCTCTACCAACCCATAGCCCATCCAACTAAACATATTTATGTATTGTTTTCAAGAATAAACCCTTAGGACCCCTCTTGTAACTCAAGAAGCAAATCTTAGGACCTCCTATGTCACTAGAGATTCTTATGTGCTTCTTAATGTAGTTTAAATTTATTGTCTTTATGTTGTACTCACAACTTAAGTGTGATTATCTTTTATCTATGAATGAGTGGGCTTGTTTCTTTACTTTGTGGTTGGATTGATGATAAGGATTTATTTGATAGCTTTTTAAGGGGTCATTTAAGCCAAAAATCGAGTAAATGTGATCAAATATTGCCTCAAATCGTTTCTTTTTGTATTGTAGGTACTTGGGACGAGAATTATGAAAAACGACACTTTAGGAGCATATTTGGACGAAAAAGTGAAGAAAATGATGAAGTCGTGAAAACCGTCAGATAAGAAGACCTGAAGGCGTTACTAAATACATTGTGACGCCGTCACTTTTTATTTTGGAGCTGGAATAATTTAGACACGTCGTTGCAGAGATCTTGGAACACATTACAACCTGACGGCTTCAGGTGTAAATGGCGAAGGGCATCACGTTTTAAAGCATAAAGGGACGGCGTCAGAGATTTATACGTGACACCGTCGTGGCGGTGACTTATATAAGATGAAACCCTAAAGACGGCGAGCTGACAGCATTACTACCTATAAGGTGACGTTGTCACATTTGTAAATCCATATATAGTTTCGCCTTTTTTTTCTTTAATTCATATAACACTTTGGACGAGCAAACCCAAAACGATTTTAAGAGTTCTTGTGAGGCTTTTTCAGCCTTTTTCATCCATGTTGATAAGTTATTCGTTTAATCACTCAATATGTCTATGTGTGTTTGATTACTTGTTTATATTTTCTTCTCTCTAACATGCTAACTTAAGTTTATTTGTGTTTGCTTAGATCTAATGAAACCTAGTTATTGATTATTGATTTGTTGTCTATTATTTAGTTGATTGCCTCGCATTAGGCTAAGAAAACTGGCTGACCTCTTATAGTAACTAGCTTGAATGTCTTAGACAACGCAACCGTAGAGTCAACTATTAGTTTTTTCTCATTGTATTTATTGCGTGAATTACGGCTTGTTGATCTTAGAGAACTTAATAGACTTTAAGGGTTTTGGGGGAGATTAATATTCAAGTGATTGTACAATAATTTGCACGACCAGGCCTACGATGGTGATCGAAGAGTATAAGGGGTGTTGTGGTTGCGCCAAGCTTGTATTTAACGTAAAATAAGAAATACGAAGACACTACGTTAAGTGATTGCGCAAGGGTGGACCCTGCTAACCACCTCCGGCGTGTGAATAAGTATTTGGTATGATAAGTTTAACGAAATTATATTAAAGTGAAGTAGTAGAGATTGCTACCAGATTTCAACTCGTCCAAGACTATTTATAGGGTAAGAAATAACCTTGGAGAGTGTTTACACGAATTTAGGAGATCATGGGGCTGTCCCATGATTTGTGGTAACCTTGGAGAGTGTTTACACGAATTTAGGAGATCATGGGGGTGTCCCATGATTTGTGGTAACCGCTAGGGCTTAATGTCCCACTCTCCCTATCTTGGCAGGAAAACTAGGGAGAAAGAGGGGACATGGGTAAGACAAGGTCATGAATGTATTCCGTCCTATTGTCATCGGAGGATATACCCCGAAAGGCTTAGACCTTCGATTGGCGATTTCCCAATTGGTAACTAGATAAAAAATAATTAGTTTTACGCCATTGAAGATTTAAGGAGGCTGACCAGAGGCTTCGATATGTAAGTTGCGACCAGGTTCGAAGGGGAGTCCTTCGACCTGATCAGAGGGTACATTATCAAGCCCCCCAGNAAGGCTTAGACCTTCGATTGGCGATTTCCCAATTGGTAACTAGATAAAAAATAATTAGTTTTACGCCATTGAAGATTTAAGGAGGCTGACCAGAGGCTTCGATATGTAAGTTGCGACCAGGTTCGAAGGGGAGTCCTTCGACCTGATCAGAGGGTACATTATCAAGCCCCCCAGTCGAAAGTGATGTGCATGTACAAGAGTATATTGCTTACGAATCTATCTAACGTTTACACAATCCCCATAATCCCTTAAGATCGTAAAAGGGATAATGTGTTTCAAACTTAAATATCCATTAAATGCGCATGGTCAAAAGATTAACCCATCGCGTCAGAACCATAACGGCATGATTATCGGTAACTCCAAACGTCATTTCAAAATTTAAATGCTCTCTTGAAGTCCGGATTCGTATCATCCAAAATGACACATGTATGGCCGAGAAAGAGGTTACTGAGCCTTATAAATAATCATAAACTCGAAAACCCTAAATTACTTTTAATCTTCGCCCCCAAAATTTACACAGTCGTGATATAGTTTACCGCTCCAATCAAAAGGTAACATCCCCCTTCGATATTTATTTACTAGTACCTTTATACTCGTCTATTATAAGCATGGATTCCAAGCGCATCATAAGACAACAAAAATGCACCCTGTCCAAAGGAGTGCTAGCCACTTTTCTAGATGAATACCCCATACCCAAACAGTATAAAGTTATGCTTCCAAGTAAAGATCAAAGCATATATAATGCCCCAAAAGGGTATGTTGGTCTTTACACTCATGCTTTTACCCGATCAAACCTGAGAATACCCCTTCATCCACTGTTCTTAGAATTATTGCAATATTATGAGATACATATTTCTAATTTAACGGATTCTTGAACCCCTTTCACGCTCATGTCACGTCGAGGTACTGCAGAAGAAAAAACTGCAAAATCCGATCCAATTTATCGTAATCGATTAGTTAACATGTTGGTTAACCGTATTCTGAAACACGGAAAAAAATCATTGGCTTAAGGGGACTGGAGCAGGCTACCATGAGACAAAAGATCTTCTTAAACTTACTACCTACATAGTAATGTGCAAAGCCTATGGCTATCAGCCAACATTGACCATTCTTCGAGGTTTTCTCAACCTTTGTCCTGGTGGAGATTGGTTAACCTTATCAATCGTAAAGCAGAAAGATTCTCGCGGTAAGGCTATTGCTTCAGCAGCTTCGGAGGATCCAGAGGATGATGACATTCATGGTAAGAGAATTTCTTCGTAACATAGTTACTGTTGAATTTGCAATCATCTGATTACCCTATATTTTGCAGGATTGCCCAATACCAGAGAGCTGCCAAACTCTTTTACTTGTCGTCGGCTGGTTGAGGTGTGACTCCCGCTAGTTGGAAGGGAACACTCGATAACATGTCCATTGAAAGGCTCTGTGACCTTCATGACAAAAGCTATACAAGACAAGCTATCCTTGACAACCATCTCAACACCCGAATAAGGGAATTGGTTTGAACCGTCAAGAATGCAAAAGAAGAGATTAGCATCATCCTGGTCAGATAGAAAAATAGGGAGCTACAGTATAATGAGTTGGAGGTCAAATGTGATAAGGCAATGGAGGAAATCAAGAAGAATCCTCTCGTTCAAGACCTCCGAACAAAGGTTGCGAACCAAGAAGAGTAGCTGAAGGAAGCTCAGGCTGAGTGTGGGAGGCTCAAGATGGAGGGATAAAAAATGGTTGGATTTAAGGAGTGGGTTAAAACACTTGAGTCCCTGATGAGACGAAAAATGTTACGTTTTTAGGGGTCGGTTTGAGTCCTAATTCGTATGTTTTTGGTTTGGATTTCACCCAAAGTCGTTTCTTTTCTCATTTTAGGTACTTTTGAAGGGAAAATCACAAAAGAAGCATTTTCGGGCGTTTTCGGAGTGAAAAAGTGCAGAAAACAACAAAAACTCAAAAGACCTTAAAGATCACAGAAGGTGACGCCGTCAGAGTCTACAAGGTGACGCCGTCAGGAACAAGTGAAGTCCAGAATTGGAAAAATACTCGTGACGGGCCAGAGAGTTCGTAGTGCAAATTGGTGACGCCGTCAACCAAGGCCGTCAGATCTGGAACCAGCAATTATGACCACGTCAAGGAAGGCCGTCTGAAAACCCTAATCGCCGAGCTGACGACGTCACTTATTGGGTTGACGCCGTCAGCCCGCAAAATCTATATATATAGAACGTTTTTCTTTTATTTATGAAAAGGAATTTTAGAGTGGAGAACTTGGGACCAAAACCCTAGTACGAGTTTTACAGACTTTGGGGGGTATCCAAACCCTTCCAACTTGCATGTTCAATTGAAGATAAGTCTTTATTCATACAATATGTCTATGTGTTGTGTGATTTATTCTTGTACTTGTCTTTCTTTTAATATGCTTGGCTAATTTACTTTGTGTTTGCTTAGATCTAATGAAACCTAACTATTGATTATCATGTGATGTGTATGTTGTGATTGTATTTTGGATGAATGTTTCATCTATGTTAGACTAAGGAAAACTGGCTAATCTCCTATATGGTAACATGCTTGAACGTCTTTAGAAACGTGAATCATATGTGCGTTATTGGTTTTAAGGTAGTATTTCATGCATAGGTTGCTATCGGTGAGCTCATGATACGATGCTTGACGTATCGTCATAGAGTGAGGTAGGAACTTATAGAGTTAGGGAATTGAACGCACTCCCTACGACTTGTTAGGAATACACCCGTCATCCAAGCAAACTCAACATACTAGTCACATGGTAAAAGATAGTTAGGGAGTAATGAAATCTAAGTAAACACTATTCTCCACCACTGATTTTCTCTAAAACCAAAAAATACAAAAATATAAGTAGCTTAGAAGTAGATAACTTGGGTTAGTTGACTAGCAACTAATTCCGCCCTATCCTCCAAAACCAGAGATTTACTGCTTTCATAAAACATAAAAATACAAAAAGAATCTTCCTCCACCCTTAGACCTAGATTAGAGTAGTTTTTAACCTAACGAACACTATTCCCTGTGAGAGAACGATCAATCCCCCGGTACTTGCCACTTCACTATACTACATCGGTCAGGTACACTGCCTGGTGGGGATTGCAAGCTTCTTGAGATCCCTCGAGAGGTAAAACGTAGTGCGTGTTGCAATCCACGCGCATCAGTCCCAATGCGAAGGTCTTAAAGCCGAAAAGACCAGACTTGTGTTGCAGGAGGCTAAACTGAGGGAGGAGGTTGATGGGTTAGCCCTTCACTGTGAAGAGTTTCAGAGAGACAGGGCGGAGGTTGTCTCGAAGGTTGTTCCTTACATTGCCATGGAGCTGTACCACAGCGACGAGGTTGGTAAAGTAATAGCCGACTTGGTAAATGATGCCATATATCATGGTAAATGTACAACCTTGGAGGAGGTTGCTGCGAATGGGGAACCCGTGATCTTATCGAAGGTAAGCTATTTTGGTCATTCCCATGAATGGGAGTATGATGATGTGAGTAATGCACTAGCATCAGCGGAGTTCCCCTTTCTTCAAAAAGCAACCAAAGATCCAATGGCCTCTGTGATAAAGCTCCTTTCTAAAAAAGCTCAGAGGATTCAGCCATCTTCTCCCAGCCAAAAGACATCTCCTGTGAAGCCTCCTTCTCGTCATCAAGATGACCCATTTCTGCGAAGAATGTTTGAAGGCTGCCATGTTGGCAATGATTTAACCCCAAGGGTGATGTGTACCCAAAAACATTATTATGGTTTATGTCTTCTTTGAACAATTTAATGCTTATTGGGCTTCGGCCTGTTTTATATGCTAATGGTTTTGCATATCATTAATCTAATTGTTGAGGGATTATATCCCTTTTTTTTAATATATGTTTCTTCTCTTAGCGTCATCTATTAACGTTAGTATACAACCTAAGGTTATAGTAGATAGATATCCTTATTGTGTGTATTTTGAACCAAGATTTTTAGCAATCGTATAATTTGACTGGTGACGGAGGGTCGTTACCCACTCCATCTCTATCCTTTTAGTGCAAAGGGCTTCGAATACCCTAAGACTCTTTAGGAAAGTTAATGTGAATTATGATGGATGTTGGTAATATACAAGACATGAGTATCTTGAATCATCCTTCGAACATTGAAACTTAATTTCTTGGCTGAATAAATCTTTGTTGTATAAAACGAAACAAGAGATTCGAGGGAAATATTTTATATCATTAATTGGGTAGGGAGGAGGATTACATCATTTGAAGAAATGAACACTAGGACACCAACCATTAATGCTTCTTTCCCAAAATAAGAAGAATGCGATACATGAATTGAAACAAACAAATTGTCTTTAAAACTGCAAGTCTTATATGTGAAACTTACGGAGGTTAGTACCGTTCT
>LBNU01014071.1:27011-41945 GCA_014162995.1 Artemisia annua | reverse complement strand
GGCCCCCAAGATAGGTATTTGCCAATAACCTATGACATCAAATAAAGTGCGTTTGGTGGTTTTCTCCAACAACCAAACGGGGATTGTCAGTCCCTAATAGATCTATCCACAGTTATTTACGTTCACCCTACAAGTGATTAAGGTTCATGATCGAGGGACTTTTGGCAATAGCAACTTAAGCAATAATAACAGCCAGCCGTTATAACAATACCAAAATAAAAGACTTGTGTTCAGTTTTTAAGCATGTATCTCCCCACAAAATAGTTTAAAAGTGGGCTATGAACTCGCCTCAGTAGTACAGTAGTAGCGGTAGTATCGCAAGGCAACGGCTTCACACACAACCTAAAAGATATGGCAAGTTTTAGTTGATAGTCTAAGTCCAGTTTTATCGCGAATATTAGTCATTTAGTTGTGAACAAAACTCGTGTTTGTTTAAATGCCTTAAGTTCAAAAACAAAGTTATATATACATATAACTTGTGAGTACAATGATCAAAGATCGATGTGTGATGGAAAATCATCATTAATAAGTCATAGCTTGTAGACGATAAGTTACGATAAAAGAAAATGAATAAACTTATCGTTATATATAAATTGTTACGAATTAATTATAGTTACGCGAATTATATAACGTATATATATAAAAGTTAAATTTATAAAAGTTTTATATTAAATATGTGTATTTATATATAAAACATTAATATTATTTTTATAAAATAATATTACAGAAAATCCTTTAAGTTTCGCCAAAGTTACACTTTTAACCCTAACGATATAAACTTTACACCGTTAGTCCAAAGTTAAATATTATTACATATTAAGTCCAATAGTATCCTTATTAACAATATTTATCCAAACGTTTTAATATTTACAGTTTCTAACTCAAAAAATCAGTTTTGACAGTTTCTACCCAAAGTTTGCCATTTTGACAGTGTTAGTCCCTCGGTTAATAAAATTTGCAAATTTAGTCCAAAAGTTTCCAAATTCAAAACTTAACATTTTTTACTTTCTAAATAAGCTCAGGGCAGCTTATTTAACTTATCAAAACACCTTATTATCTTAAAAATCTAATTTTACACTTAATGGGCCTTAACGAGTCATATTAGGGGCCAATTAAGGTTTTGCGATCCATTGGGCTTACGAGGGTTTTAGGCTTGGTCTTGGGTTTATTTTTATGTTATAAAAATGTTAGAATAGAGCTTATAGGACCAGCTTATCGTATAAGCTTAAAATAAGCTTAACGGGCTAAATGGCCCATGTTATCTTTTTAAGTTTTATAGAAAACAGGTTTTGGTCGATTCAAAATGGGTAGAGCAAATGGTTTAAACAAGTTCATAAGGTTGAACAAAATGTGAGTCGTATTTGCTAGCCAAGTCAACAAAGAGGTCGAGCTATAAAAAGAACATGTTATGTGTTGAAATTTGAAATAGCGAGGTCAAACTAAACGTTCCAACCCATTTCTGAAAATAGTTCTAGACTTAGAAAATATTCTAAGTGTTTTCAATTATATACTAAACGGGTCCAAGTGACTTAATAATATGTCATATTAATTAGGAAAACGTTATTATGAGCATGTAAATTTATGGAACTCGATTACTAGTACATTAAACATCTTATATGTCGAATAAAACATATATGTTACGTTCGTATATTTCGAAATAAAAGGACAAAGTAAACGTGTGAAGTCAAATGAAAATAATAACAAAGCATCTCCAAGTTCTCACCTCACCTCTAGGGGTGGGGTAAAATGGTTCGTATGGAGCTTATAGCTTCTGACACCGTCAGCTCGCCGCCATTAGGGTTCTCGGATGGCCTAGATCTACTTCTGACGCCGTCACTTGTAAACTCGCTCTGGGCCGTCTCTCTTTAGCATTACACCTGACGGCATACATTTCCTAACACCTGACACCGTCAGGTGTAAACATCACATTTTCTTCTTAGGGTGTCACGTATAGTTAGAACCCACTCCTTTGTCTTGGTTGGCTGACGGCATCACCTTGTGATTCTGACGCCGTCAGGAAGGATTTCCAGAATTCTTATGAGACTTTATCGTTTTCTTCACTTTATGCTCCAAAAACGTCCAAAATGATGTGTTTTCCAGAATTCTTCTCAAAAGTACCTAAAATGACAAAAGGAACGATTTAAGGCAATATTTGATTATATTAACACGAATTAGGGCTTAAATGACCCCCTAAAACGGGTACACTTTTCACCTCATCAATGATCGAGGGACTTTTGGCAATAGCTACTTAAGCAATAAGAACGGCCAGCTGGTATAACAATACCAAAATAAAAGACTTGTGTTCGGTTTTTAAGCGTGTATCTCCCCACAAAATAGTATAAAAGTGGGCTATGAACTCACCTTAGTAGTACAGTAGATGTAGTAGTATCGTAAACTCAACGATGCTAGGAAACGGCTTCACACACAACCTAAAAGATATGGCAAGTTTTAATTGATAGTCTAAGTCCGGTTTTATCGCGAATACTAGTCATTTAGTTATGAACAAAACTCGTGTTTGTTTAAATGCCTAAAGTTCAAAAACAAAGTTATATATACATATAACTTGTGAGTACAATGATCGATGATCGATGGAAATTTATATTAAGTCATAGCTTGTAGACGATGAGTCACGATTGTAATTATAAAAGAAAGTGAATAAACGTATCGTTATATCGTTAAAATTAATTATAGAACGTGAATTATATAACGTGTATATATATATATATATATATATATATATATATATATATATATATATATATATATATATATATATATATATATATATATATATATACACACACTAGATTTTGAAGCCCGCCCGATGGGCGGCATGACTTATAATTTTAATTTTTATAGTGTCATTTGACGGAAAATTAGTTTTAAAGATGCCGATTTTATTTAATTTTGTTATAGTATTAGTTTACGTTTAAAAAAATTTAAGAAAATGGGAGCTTGACGTACATTTGGACGTTTAATACCGTTGGGCGGGCATGACTTATAATTAACTAAATACCCATATAACATGTATTTTGATATGGTATGTGAGCTGGAATGTATCGTTTTATCGACATGTATTTATGTATCTGAGAATGAACCAAACATCCTTTGTATCTATGTCCTGAACCAAACACCCTTATATCTAATTGTTATGGTGAAACGTCTACCGAAAAAGTAATTGTATGTGATATGTTTTGGCAGCTTGTGTGTGTATTGGTATATGGATGTATCTGTGTGCCTGTGAATGAAACAACAACTAATATGAGGTTATATATGGCTGAACCAAACACACATATAAATTAGTGATAGTATGTCAATTGGTTTGTGTATGTGAATCGGTTTTTTGAATTGGTATGTATGAAGTCATGTGAAATGGTAAGTGATGTAGTTATTATAAAGATAAGTACGAATATACATGTGATACAATACGCGGTGCCGATTAAAAAGGACATTATTTTTATTTTATTGATTTTAATAACATATGTACATGATACAGGAATTGGAATTCAAGGAGGTAATAAGAGGTCAGGAACAACAAAAAGACGTTTAATGAAACGTCCTGTGGGTAGTCTGGAAGGGGATGTGTTTATACCTTCAGTTGTTGGGAAAATGGAAAAAGTTGATGAAGGGGGTGAAGTCAAGAAGGGACATCAGAAGAGAAGTAAATTCTTTATTGTATCCAAGGTCCAAGGTGGTGATGATGGTCTGGTGAAGAAGGATGTTGGGAAACGAAAGTTAGGTTTGAATAAAAAATGTGGAAAAAAGGGACTAGTTGATGAGGAGAAGGAGCATGAGGAAGATGTGGATAATGATGTCAGGTTGAGGAAGCGAAGCCACAAGAGTAAGTTGGTTGGTGAGGCTGTAGATAAGAATAATGGTGAAAAGGGTGTCGGTTGTAAGGTACCGGATGTAGACCGGATACATCAACGAATATCATTGTGGTCATTGCATCGCCTACTACCAAAACTGTCCACAAAACAGAGAGAAGATGTTAAGAAGATGGGGTTTGGAGCCGTCCTTGGCTTTAGGATTAAGGATGTACCAACTAGGTTAAGTTATTGGTTGTTAGATAACTTTGATGAGGATAGATGCGTACTGAATGTGGATGGTAAGGAAATAAGTATTACGAAGGAGAAAATTAGGGATGTTCTTGGGATACCAATGGGGAATGTACGTGTGGAAGCAGTTGATGAAGCTGATTTCAGACACCCTCTTGTGGTTGAATGGAAGAAGCAGTTTGAAAGTACGACAAGGTATAAACACATCCCCGTCGAGAAACAGATATACACCCAACAAGAAGGAGGGTGGATGTTTAAGCTCAATTTTTTGGTTCTCTACTTTACATCAATTGGAGAAGCTAACAAGAACGCTACAGTGAACTTAAGGTTTTTTAACTGTATCCAGGATGAGAACGATATCCCTGGATTTGATTGGTGTAGCTATGTGCTTGAGTGTCCCGTTAGAACGAAAAAAAGCTGGATTAGGACTTCCCATTATTGCGGGCCGGTGATTGTTCTGTTGGTATGTTGTTAAATATAATGTACCTGTTCATTTTTATTTTAAAACTAAAATCTTGTTGTGTATTGAAATATGTAATGATCCCACAGGTTGTGTACGCTGAATCAATGCGCCAAAGTAGAGGAAATGGGGATGTTCAAATGCCATTGGTAAACAATTGGACATTGGACATTTTCAACAAACTAGAAGAAGAGAGGATGAGTCCGAAGAATGTGGAGGTGAGTCCAAATAGTGTTGAGGTAATTATAAGTAGTTTTAAAAATGATAATTGGGCCGTTAAAAGCATATTTATGATTTTAAAAAAAATGTATCGGTAATGCACGTACACGCATGTTAGTTGTGCTTCAGAATGGAATATAAATGGTAAACTAGAAGCCCGTGTTTTCGTATGTTGATTTGTAATTTGGATATTTTTGTTGTAATACAGGAAACTATCAAGAGTTTGGCGGCGAAATACAAAAAAGCGGGTGATCTTATAGATGAGGCAGACGAATCATTGGATGCGGCGCTTGAAGAAAATCCTACTAATGAAGGACTTCTTCAGATGAAGGAGCTACGTGATGCTTTGTTTCGTGCACGTGTGTTTCGTGAGCCAGCAAGTGAGAGTTCGAAACCAACTGAGGACGGGAATGATGGGGGTTATTGTACTCCGGAAAATGAAGTACCAAAGCCATGGAGTTTCAAGGATGGTCCGGATGAGCCATTCCCCTTTACTCAGTTTTATGGGACACCATCTGCTTATGTTGCATATAGCGAACAGGTGTCGGCAGAAAGAAGGAGTAAAGAGAGTATGCTAAGAAGTGATATGGTAACTGTTTCAAAATTTGATTTGAACATAACACAACCACCTGCAACACAGGGTAGAAGCGTAGATGTGTCGGGTGGGGACAAATCATTTAATGAAGCGGAGGAGCTGTTGGAATCGTTACAGGTTTATGATTCTCAAGATCTACCACATTTCGAGTGTTTTACTCCTGAAAAATTAGTAGTTGGTAGACAAGAGTCAGGTGTGTCGGGGAATGTGTCTAATGGGGCAATTACTCCGTACACCATTTGTGATGTAGCACCTTTACAGACCATTATCGCAAAGGATACAAATGTTAGGCCTAAACGTTATAGCAGAAAGGCGGAAGTCTTATGTTCTCCGTGGGTAAGAAGGGCATGTTCGTTGGCTGCTGGTTTGTCGGGGCACGAGAAAAGAGCTATTGATTGTTTGTTCAGTGGTCGTTTATCAGAAACGTAAGAAAACATGTGTTACTACTAATTGTTACATATAACATTTCTTAGATTTTTATGTTTATTCATTGTTTTGTGTGTTATAGGGACATCCTGTTCCAGACTGATTATGCATATGCACCGAGGATTGTGTTTGAAAGCTTGTACCCCGGAATAAGGATATCAAGTGAGGCGGTAGACATGTTCACAAAGGTCCTAAATGATGCGGAGAGATACCGTGATCCGAAGAAGCTTATGTGCAAGGTGTTTTGCGATACTTCACTTATGGTATGTATGATTTAACACATTAGTAGATGGTACATTTTAAGCATACGGGAACCTTGTTTTCAGCTAATTATTTATGTTATTAAACTGTAACTAATTAAAAATAGTACATGGAAACAGCGACAATGGGATGTAAAGGATTTGAAAGGCAAAGGATTGGATGTCAAGGAGTCATCAGATAAATTCATTAATGGCATGAGGGGCATTTTGGAAAGCACAGTGTATGGAAGTTTGGATAATGTTGATTTCGTAATTTTCGTGTCCTAAAAGTGTAATTACTTAATTATTGATACATAAGTGTAAAAAAAAAGTTACTTGTTATGAAAACGGCTAATAATATATGTGTATATTTTTGTGTGATAGGTGTTTTTCCCCATAATCCAGGGTTGTCATTTTTACGTTGTATGTGTCCATCTCAAAAGGAAGGAGGTGCATATCCTGGATAATATGCTTTCAGAGATTGAAGATGTATCAAAAAGATACGATGGTCTTGTTGAGTTTCTGGTACGTTTAAATAGGAATGAAGTTTGTCTTTATAAGTACTGTGCGGTTAAATGCATAAATAATTTTTTTGTGTGTAAACTAACTAAACTGTTTGTTGATCAATCCAACAGGTCGCCAGGTTTGAAGAGTTTCTTTCATACGAAAATCATCCAGCCCAGGGGTTTCTCAGGAATGCTAAAAGCATGATCTTACGCTTGGGATGTATGACTAAGAATAACGTCATTGACTGTGGGGTTTTTGCGATGCGACACATGGAGACCTACCTCTTCGGCGGGGAATATGATGACCTTTGTGGGCTAAGAAGAGAAGGGAAGGATCAGCAGCACCAACTGGATGAACTCCGTAAGAAGTATGCGGCAAAAATGCTCTTGACGGACTTAAACCTGAAGAAAGGAGACTTTGAAATGGAAGTTGAAGCGCACAAGTTGCTGCCTTTAGCAGAAAGGCAAAGGTTAGAGGCTGCGTCATATGAAACATGTAATGCGCGTGTTACGCAAATGCTATAGCGTGTCAGTGGCATAATAAGGTCTTAGTTAACTGGAATGGGGTTATGTTACTTTTGGATTATGTTGGTTGCTGTGGCATAACTTAGAACAAAAGGTTATTTTGGTACACTAAATAGTTGAACTGATGTGTAGCAAGATGCTAATCTATCTATTTATGAAATGTTATTTAAATTCAGTATTTTCATTCTAAAGTATAAGTTTTTATGGTACAAATTGTATAGGTTTGAATATAGTATATAAGTTTTTATGGTACAAACTTGTATAGGTATGGTTATAGTATATAATCTAGAACCATGTAATGTACAAGTAAATTACAGGACAAAACAACAATGCTTTCAAATGATATAAGCATAATGGCATACCAACTTGCTATCAAAATGGATTAAAACGTGTGCATATGTATCCGTCTATGGGTGACTGAACTGGTAATCCCATCTAACTTATGTCTGATGCATTTGTTAATGTAGTGACAATAATAGATAAAACTGATGCATATGGAATTAATAAGGAGAATGGGACAAGTAAATTATAAATGCATTAAAAAATTACGATTATTTTTCAAAATCAAACCGGCACACTTCAAAGTTCAAAAGTAACCAAGAACACTGTTAAAGGCTAATGAGAACGTAAAATAGTACAACTTTAAAAACAAAATGAGTTAAAACATAAAGTAACTAGTTATTGTCGTACGCATAAATTTTCTTGTAGAGAACCTGGTGCACAGATTTTCCTTTGTCGTTTTTCCTTTCGGGGCAGTTCCTTGCATCATGGTATCCGTACTTGCCACAGTAACTGCATAGCCTCATTCGGGTGTTGGGATTCATGAAATCGTTAACACATTCTGCCGGATTTGACAAGCTTGCAACGTCCACGGGCCTTGTGGCAATCTTGTTGGGCAGAGCATACTTTGACCATCTTCGCTGCAAGTATTTTCTAGGGAAATGGAAGACCTTGGACATCCTAAGAACATAAAAAATATGGCGGCACAGCAACCCATAGCACTCGTACTTTAAGCAGCTGCATTTGATGTCACAGCTAGCCGGCACATAGTTGACCTACATGTTAAAGGAAACCTTGATTTAATTTGGGAATATTAGTGATATATTTGTATAACATAAAACAGGTATACGCATAGTGTTACCTCATATTTAGCTTCAACAGATACACCGTGGATCGTTGTGTAATCAGCTTCAGTATCGCGAATCAAATATGTAAGTGATGTATCATCTTGTTGAACACTAAGTGAAAAACAATGATACAATGACTCGAATATCGCATCCTGAACATCATAGAAGACAGTGTGTGTATACAGTTCTGCGGCTTCCTTTTCAACCTCTAAGTGAGTTTTGAAATCCGGTGTTGTGTATTTTGAGTCATGTGTATTCTTCCCATATTTGAATATTTGGGGGTCCATTGCGGTATCAAAATGACTAAGGAATTCGATCAAACTCAAGTGTGGGTTAAAAAGCTGGCCAAAAAAATGATTCTCACTTTCGGACCTCGATGTCGTCCGCATCAGACCAGACATCAGTTCATGCCTGAAATAGGCAGGTATCCAGTTGAACCGCAATTCGAACATATCTTGAAGCCATTTATGGTCGGTAAGCTCAAAATCTATCATTATCTTATTCCACTGTTCATCAAACACTTCGGGCTCAATCCGGTCAGTCCATACAATACCACACAAACGCNCTGAACATCATAGAAGACAGTGTGTGTATACAGTTCTGCGGCTTCCTTTTCAACCTCTAAGTGAGTTTTGAAATCCGGTGTTGTGTATTTTGAGTCATGTGTATTCTTCCCATATTTGAATCTTTGGGGGTCCATTGCGGTATCAAAATGACTAAGGAATTCGATCAAACTCAAGTGTGGGTTAAACAGCTGGCCAAAAAAGTGATTCTCACTTTCGGACCTCGATGTCGTGCGCATCAGACCAGACATCGGTTCATGCCTGAAATAGGCAGGTATCCAGTTTAACCGCATTTCGAACATATCTTGGAGCCATTTATGCTCAGTAAGCTCAAAATCTGTCATTATCTTGTTCCACTGTTCATCAAACACTTCGGGCTCAATCCTGTCGGTCCATACAATACCACACAAGCGCCTTTTAAAATCTGTGTCGCTGCATAATGCTGGCCCGACCTAAACACAATTTTCAGAAAACAAATGTTACTGATCTTTAAACACCCCCTAAGGTATATGTTACTGATCCGAATACAATTTGCCTAAATAAAAAAACAAGTTAAGGCATTTACTAAGTGGGTGATAAAAACACCCCTGAAGTTTCATAGCACCAAGTGATTTTTAAGGCGTTTACCAGATCAAAAATATGTTCTTATATAGAATCACTTCATTGTCAAGGTAAAAAATGTATCTGATTTTGTAATACAAAGAAAGATACATTTCAGTATCCACGATTCAGTTTAATGACTACAATCTTTTACAAATCCAAGCATAATTCTATCAAAAAAAGAAACCTTAAGGTGGCTTAGAGTGAAGTTTGACATCAAGCCCATACAATACAGTGGTTAAAATGACAACAATCAGTCTAATAACATTATGATTTACAGTGGTTAAAATTAGAGTGAAGTTTGACAGAATTGTATGTATATATGTATCTATGTGCTGAACCAAACACACTTATATCATAACATATAACTAACATCTAATTGAGTCACTTATAACTACCAACTTTGTATTACTATAATTAAAATTTAACTTCAAAAGAATACCTATAACTAAAATCTAATTGAGTCACATATAACTACCAACTTTCTATTACTGTAATTAAAGTTTAACTTCAAAAGAATACCTTTGTAGTAAGTTTTGACATTATATGCCCCATACAAAGACGGTGGCGACTATCCGGGAGTATCTTTTCAATAGCTATCTTCATAGCCGGATCTTGATCAGTTACCACAACCTTAGGAACTTTCACGAATATCTTTTTAAACCTTTTCAATAGCCACGTGTATCTTTTGGCAGATTCGCTAGCTAACAAGGCAGCAGCGAAAATGACACATCGGTTGTGATTGTCAATGCCAGTAAAAGGGACAAGCACCATATTGTAACTACATAACGTACGACGAAGCATGTGTATCAGAATGTGTCAAACCAAACTAGTTCAAGTTTAATAAATACAAAACGGCATGATACCTGTTTGAATGAAACGTTGCGTCAAATGACACAACATCACCAAAGGCAGCGTAATTACGCTTGGCTTGCTCGTCTGCCCAAAAAAACCAACCAATTCTTTAGTTTCTTTGTCTTGTTTGTATTCAACAGAAAAATTATCGAAATATTCTTCTCGGCTCAACAGCTTATCAACAACCATTTGAGCATCACGCTCACCGATGAATTCATTCAAACCACGCCTGTAGTTCTTGCATTCAACATCTGTTGCCCCTATATATTCAAATCCACCGTACATTTCTTTCAACACTTTCCAGGATCTAACGGGGCCTATGTTGACATTAGAAAGCTGGTTTAATAGTCGCTGTTTTGAGAAAGTCAGCCTACGAGATGCCCTAAGATACTTGATATCGTCTTCAAATACCAAACTATGGTTGTGTTTCTCAATAAACTTGGACACAACATATTTACCATCTGGTCGTTTCTTAAGCCTGAGTTGTGCGTTACATCCACAACGAAAAGATGCACGTTTCCTTCTTTTTATAACCTTAGTCACGCCTAAAGGGTTGGTGGTTTGTGGTTTAACAGGTTTCTGATTTTTGGCCTTGGGTGGAGGTTTAACGCCTTGTGTTAGGTCACCATATTAGTAAACACAAGTATTCAAATGAGAGAAATGAGATGAGAATTAGACTTGGTTGATTAAGATCAATATGAAAGATGAAAGAACAAGAGTTTTCTTAAGATATGAAATTAACCAACAAATATCATGAGATACACGGTGTCCTATTTATAGGAGAGGGATAGGGCAACACTCCCTTCCTTCCCTATCATCTAAGTCGTGGGCTACAAGGCCCATTGGACACCTTATTGGACTAAACATTAACCATACGAGTAACTAACATAATTAAGATAAAAGTGATAATTCTAGCAACCTATTACATTTACTGAAATGACCGAGACTTGACTGAATAGTTGAAAACTATGATCCTAACAATCTCCCCCTAAGGATCGGTCATGAAGGATTGTTGAAGGATAGAAGTTCGTCACGGTCATCGAGGTTTCTTGACGTCTTTGTCTTTGGACTTTAACTGTTGACATTTGTAGCTTTAGACGTCATCAAAATGATTGTAGTAGAAGTGATTCATCGTTCTTTGTTCTTTGTCTTTGTTGATGTGAAAATGATAGATGATGTTGTAATCCGCCACGCGTCACTTTCGGTATCTCCAATGGATTCGCTCCGCTCGACATGCTCATACATCTTTGACTGTGTTGTATTTATGCATTCTTAGCTCTTTGTCATTGATGTTGAAGATTCATGATTGTTGATGTAGATCTTTCCAATGGACTGTGAATAATTCTTGAGCTTTCCATCGGCAATTGTGATGTATGATTGAGCACCGGTGGAGTTGGTGGTTCTAGATGGCATTTGTACCTGATAAACAGTTAGAATATCGTACTTCAGTTTGAATAGAATTCGTCCAACACTAGGTTGTGAAGACTCTCTAATTCGCGCCAAGGCGTTCCTAATCGGATACCCCCTAAGGAGCTTACCACGGGCGACAACTAAAAGTACACCCACTATTAAGGTGAGTCGCTTGGTTAGAATCACCCACGACTGTAGACCGTTTGAAAGCCAATCGTAAACACTAAGCTAACCCACGAGGAATTACCTGAAGTGACCTGCTGTCAGGCTGTTTATGTTGACCCGGCAGGATTTCCGTTCAATCATTCGAGAAATACCTAAAGTAAATCCCTCATGAACGTTCTAGGTAGATTGCTAAGATCTGCGAAGGACTCGATAATTTACAATTGATGTCTATTGATGTAGAACAACCAATGTAAGATTACTAAGTGTTCCTAAGAGATCTTTGACGTATCTCATGGCTCTAGACTTAATTAGTGCAACTTATGGTTTCCTATGCGGAGATTGGGGCAGGGTCTCCTGTTTCAGTATCAACCAACTCTAAATAGAAGGTCGATAGATTACAACGGTTCCCCGTGAGAATGAAACAAGTATCTTTTAAGAGATACCCGAGTGGCTAGAAGGTTAAGGTGCATGCGTCACCGGGTCGATGACGTCTTTTATCTTCAATACCGGTGTCGCCTTAGCAACAACCAGTAGCATATGAATTGAACCCGGTGTCTGCCCTAAGGTTGAATAATTTGGAGGGCTCATTTCTTTTCACCCTTTTCATAACGTTTCTTTTTAATTCTTCAACCCCTTCTTTCTCCGTTTCAGTCATTACTCCTTTTTTCGTATCATACCTAAGGACTTCTAAATACTAACTATTGGTATTGTCCTTGGGTAGATCCCTCCGGTTTAGGCGGATCATAGAACGGTTATTCCTAACCTTAGTCACCTTATAACTCCATGACTATCCTAGTGATGCCTTTTGAAACCATTCATTTGAAAATCTCTCAAAGTGTTTGTAAATAAAAAACATTTTATAACACTTTGAGGGTTTTATTTTCTTATGAAATACTCCCCCTCCACGTGTGCTTATGAATATTTTGCGGAAAATAACACATGCGGGAGAAGTTTGCACTTTAGAATTGGTCCACTCTTAATAGACATGTACCCGAGGGACACGGTTACGTTGCTTAGTTAAAGGGATGCATTGTCAGTTTTTAGGTGACAACTAGCCCTAATAACTACCTTGAAGTTGTAAACATTCCATAAAGGAAGTTAGACCCGTCAAAGTAGCGTCTAGAAAGTTTCTCGAAATGGTACAATCTACTCGGATAAATCCTTTCGAATACTAACGGTTTTTGTTTCGTCAATTCTTGGGTCAATTCTGAGTCGAGCTCGAGTGAGATACAATTTTGCCACATCATATTTTAATCATTTTCTTCTTCTCCCCCTCAAAAATAGCATATCAAATGTTGTTTTTGCAAACGATTTTGATTAAAATATGCTTTTTGAGTCTTATGGGGAGTTATCATCAAAGATTTGAGATTTTAAGAACGATGTTTTGGTACAAGTACTCCCCCTCAACTTGTGGATACTCATTGAGGTGAAATACTTGTCTTTTGAGTAGAATTGTGAAAATCTGAAAAGTTTGATAAATTCTACTCAAAAGTAAGAAGCCTTCGCTCCTTATCTTAGGATTGTAGCACTGAAGCGTACCACAGGGTCCTTTCTTTACAAGGTATGGGTTGTGCACTGTTATGTGTACACAAGCCTTAATAATTCACAATAATCAAGAATGAATTGGAAATAATGAAAGGTTATACCAGAAGCTTAAGTCTGAGATGAGGTCAAGGCATTGAAGTCGGTGAACTTTGCGTTGGGCCTTTGAAATGTCAGGATCGGAAACGATGGACGAACCCCGATATAACTTTCCAGCCTCCTGATCTGTTCCCTCCGGTTGAGCCTTTCTTCAATGGCATGGATGAAGTTCTTTACCATTCTTCTTGTGCTAGAATTCCAACGGGTATTCTTTCCTTCTTTTACTTTGTTCAGATCGTCCGTCAATCTCCCCACTAGACCATCACGAACTCTTTGCAAGGTAGCATCACAGAACTTATGAAGCTCGTCGAACCGCATGAACCGTAGCTGATTCTTTGAGTTGAGGTAAGTAACCCCGAACTTTGGTTTTTGGAGAATCATTAGTTGAGATGCGTCATGTAGTTCTTCGATCATGAGTTGTGGTTTGGTCAAGTTGAGATGATTCTGGTAGCTTTCAACACCTAACTGTAGATCTTCTACACGTTCACGGATGATCAGTTGTCTGATGTACATGAGCAAGGAAGAGATGAAGTTGTACTGAGTTGACGTTGGGAAGCCCCTCATTCTTCCTTGAACTTTCTCCAGATACATATCTTCTACGTCATCTAGATAAAGATGTGGGAAATCGGCTTCACAAAACTTGTAGAGCTGTTCGTCTTGCCTCTTAACCACTATTTCCTTCATGTAGACATAATCAAAACGTTTATCTTCCAGGATTTGCATGATTGCGACGATTCGGCCTTTGTTCTTCACATCGCCGGATGTACGTTCACGTATGTGAGTGTAGCCGAGCTTTCGTCGTTCCGACCAGTTCTGAATTCCAAACAAAGCGTCTCTGTTGTATTCCACAATAGAGTTGCTGAAAATAGGAGCGGTTTCTTTAATGTTTGGAACCTCATAACGAGCAGCTGGTACTGAAATCCTTAATGAAGATTTGTAGCGATCTTTGGAAGCTTTGATGTCGTGTTGCAGGTAGCGGAGATCGTAGTTGAAGAAGAACCGATACGGAATTCTAGGCTTGTCAGCAAAGCCTTGAAGAGGTAAAGGTTTGGTCCAGTCGGTGAAGTACGGTTCGTTGTGCTTTCCATGGGCATCGAAGTTGCTTTCCGGATTAAGCCAATCAAAGGAGTCTGATAAAGCTGATGCAATGTTCTGCAGATGGTAGTCCAGCTCTATTTTGTTTCCTGATCGTGCCTTAAGAAAGTCACGAGCATCCTTGTTGATTCGCCTAAGTTCAGCTTTCGTCACCTTCTCCAGTTGAAGACCCGAAAGAATACTTTGAGCGTATTGTAGAGTGTTGCCCGGGAGTGGTTCTTCGGTTTCAAGCGGTGGATGAGCTTTAATCATTGTAGTGACCCATTCAGATTCAGGAGCCTCAGGAGCATCTAACCATGTAAAGCGTTTGGTTTGCTTCTTCTTACTCTTAGACTTGTCGGTCTGAGTTGTTGATGATTTTCCAGCTTGTGGTTCAGGAGATTCAGTTTGAATGAATTCATGTTGTGGTTCCTCCTGTTGATCATCTTGCTGAAGCATGAATGGTTCTTC